>JAMXBD010001835.1:0-283513 GCA_024138025.1 Combretum micranthum | reverse complement strand
GGTTCTTCAATAATTCTAGCCTTTTCCACTAGCCCCTCAAAACTTCTACATCAAATTCCACCAAACGAATCTTTAGGTCCTCATCTAACCCATTCAAGAAAACTTGTCTCTTTAACTCCTCGCTGTGCTTATAGGAGTCAGGAGCATACTGCAATAAGCGACAGAACTCGGTTTCGTACTATTCGATGGTTCTCCCTTTCTGAGTAATATTCAAGAACTCAGCACTGTACTGAACTCTAAGGCTCCCTGGAAAGTAGTTCTCCAAGAACTCTTCTCGAAACATATCCCAAGTAACTGGAACAGGCAATTCTCGCTTCTTCGACTCCCACCATATTCGGGCATTAAATTTCAACATGAATGTCCCAAAATTGACTCTTAAGTGGTGGGGTACTTCATAACCATCAAACGATCTCTCAATCTGGGCCAACCAATCTTCGGCCTCAGCTGGTTTTCTGAAAGTTCCATCAAAGTAGGTATTACTTTTGATGAAATTGGCGAGCAAGTTTTGATGTGATCTCGGCGGTGGCGGTGGTGGAAATGGCGCGGCATGCGACTGTTCGCCGGGTGCTTCTACCGTAGCTTCAGGAGCATTTTGAGGTGGAGCAGGAGCGGGGTTATTTTGATTTTGTTGCTGAATCAAAATAGCCAACAACTGGTTCATCTGTCCAATGGCAGCTGCAAAGTCGTTTTGTTGGTTTGGGGCAGGAGCAGGGTTATTTTATGGTTGGTTACGCGGAGGTATTCCTCGTTCAGCTGGTACGTTGTTGGAATCTCGTTGTTCTCTATTCCTACGTCTTCTTGGATAGCTGTTTAATCTTTTAGATTTTAGTTTCTAATTACGCTCCGTACTAACGTTTATGGAAATCACGGAAATCTCAAATATAAAACTAGAAATTTAAATCAAGGTACAACACTTAAGGAAATAAATTGACAAAAAAAATAGGGATTGACAGGAGTTTAATAAGAATCACGAAATTCAAATAAAATTCAATGAAATTACAAAGTATGAATTCAAAATCATGCATCTTAATCACAAAAAGAAATAATATAATAAAACTAAAACAAAGGAATCTTATTATCAAGAAATCATTAGGTTACTTTTATTTGTTAAAAACTTAACTACATCTTTTGATTAGTTGCGATCTAATACTAAGGCGTTGCGTCTTGGGTGAACGTGACGTTTTCTTCTCATCGTGGCTCCTTACTTCTCTTCTTGATCCTTTCGTCGAAATTTGAAGGAATCCAGGGATGGTTTCGCCTTCTTCTCACCTCTGATCAGTTGATGATGTCTACGAGACTTTGTCTCAAACGTTACCTAAGGTTGGTTGTATAGTCTTTTACGTAAAAAAATTTTCTTTTAGTTTCATTAACAAAAGTTAGTTAATTCCGTTTTCGACTTCCGAGGGTTGAGGCTCAAAACAGTTTAGGAAACCTCCTATTCTTCTTAAGGGTATAAACTAGTTCTAGGGCCATCTACATATCTTAGGCATGGTCATAAAACATGTGGTTTCCCCATAAGTCCCCACTTCTTATAATTCTAGGATTCTTCCTAAAACTCTTATGGCTTAATCTTAAACTTATCCTATTCTTAAGACTTCTATTTCTATCTTACTGTTTCTTTCCCTAGTCTTGATGCTCTGATACCAACTTAAACTATCACGAACGGGTACCCTAAACGTGACAGCCCGCCGTACGCAATATTAAAGCTCAAGAATGACTACCTTAGTCACTCGAAAGCTTCCATATCGGTACAAGGCGTACACTCACAACAAAGGGAGACCGTTGAAGTAATGCATTTTAAGATGTTGGCAGCGGAACATACAAAATAACACTTAATATATTTCATAAAAATATAAAGTCTTACAACTTCTAAGGGGCATTCCCCCGATATATATAACAACATGGTTCTACTGAATATATCATAACTAAAGCTAGAAGGTTTTAGAAGAAATCTACTCTATAACTTCAAAATAGAATTCCTCCAAAAGCTTCTCAAAATAAGGATTCTACCCGGGAAATCAAAGTGGTCTCGGGTGCAAAAGATAATCCTGCAATATCAAAAGTCTATAGGAGTATAAGCATGACTAGCTTAGTGAGATATTCCTTACGCAATAGTATTCAGAATAAGCAATCAACAAGTTTATTAATTCAAGCATATGAAATGCAACAACCATATGATAACGTTACATACGACTATCGGTTTCGTATGTATGATGGATTTACCTCTCCATCGGTGGTTAGGGAATGCTTTGAACTGGGTCCGAACGACCTCCTGGAAGTTGCGCGCGTCTTGGGGTTCCAACGAACCGTACTACTAGTCCCGGGCTTTCCAATACCAAAGCGATCGATCGGCTCGGCTACACTTGAGGCCGTATTCCCGTACGTCTAACCCTCAAGATGTAGCTAGGCAGCTTACCTTTCCGGTCCCACTGAGGAGTAGTAGCAAAACTTCGAAATGATATTCTAAGTGATATGCATGAGCAATTTATTATATGGTGATTTCAATATGACATTAAATCATTTAAAGCGATCAAACAATATTTGCACACATAACAATACATACATGGAAACATTTATATCAATCACAAATCAGGTTTCGATATACTTATCGTTCATTGATCGCACACAACGAATCACATATAATTCCCATAATACCCCACATGCATATCAATTTTCTTTTCCTAACATCTAGTGCTCTATTCTATAAGCACATGCGCGAATACATAAGCGTAAAGGAAACTCACTCGTCCATAGCGATCTAGGAGTCGAAGTAATCCTCGGGGAAGACAAGATCGTGATCCTCGACACCTAACAAAGAAATACCCAACATGAGTATTTCATCCAAGATCTATTCAAATTCTATACTTCTATCTTAGAGAATTCGTAAAAATCGTATGGAATGGAAATTCCAACTTAAAATGGCCATAACTTGCTCATTTTAACTGAATTTCGCATATTATATACCGATTTCTACCTACTCGAAAAGATCTATCTATTTCTAAGGTTATTTTTATCAAAAGAAGTTATTTAGGCCTCGGAATAGTAGCGTACAGATTTGATACGAATATTCCAAACTTCAAAACTAGAGTTTTCAAACTTTACTTCACTCAAGGGCTTTTGTACAAAAATATAGATACATTATATGGTTCAAAGAAAATCCCTTGAATACATATATACTCAAACCATATGCATGAATTTGGTGGTGTTGTCTCAACAATGTTCTTATGGTACAATATGTTTTGAAAGTGAGATAAGCTTAAGTTTTGTAAAGAAATTAGTTTTGTTAAGAAATTTATTATTTTACTAAAAGTGAGCATCTCCTTCTTTTAATTCTTTTTCTTAAACAAAAGTAATTTTAATCTTTTTAAATTCCTACTACTTTATTTCTAATATTTTGGAAAACATAGTTTTTTTCTAAATACTTCATGGGTATATGTTCTATAGCTTTTCTTAGATCCACTTTAAAAGAAATGATCTTTATAAGTAAATTTTTGAAAACTTATCTAGACTTTAGTATTTAAAATGTTGGTAGAAAATTTTGATAAATGTGTTTAAGAAAACTTTTGGTTGATTAAGGAATGTTTAAAGAAACTTTCTTATTTTATTTGTTTGAAAGAAGAGTTTGTAATAACTTTATGTATTTCTTGATAAAATCTCATATAGTGTTATTACTAAAACTTGAGCTAAACTTGTCTAGCTTTAGAAAAATATTTGTTAAGGCAAAACTTTAAGTCTTTATGGAAAAGTAATTTCTTATGAGATAAAATTTATTTTTGAGGAGGGTTCTTACTTTCTATTACTAAAGGAAGCTTTTCATTATGGTTGAGACAATATCGCATATTCATGTATGAATGAGGATAAAATAAAAACAACATAATAAGATAAACAAAATATATAAGAGCATAAAAGTAAAGTAAAGTATTGGAAACCTTAGCTTCATCAAGGTATACCGGGACTAAGAATAGACTAGTCCTCAAAGAAAAGAAAAGTAAAGAAATAAAATTGTTTTGACTTAATATGGACAAGTCTAAGACTAGAAAGACTAGTCTTAATATTTGCATAAAACAAGTAAATAAATAAATTGCAAGACTTGAAAAGAAATAAATAACAAGTGAGCTTATATGCTCTAAATAAATATATACATAATACTTATATAAGTTAGGTTAGAAACAATAAAACAATATCAACATAATAGTAACATAAAGAAAATAAGAACATTAACAAAAACAAAACATGAATAAATTGTTGCTTCTTTAACTCAATGAGTCTAAGAAACATACACTAAACTCATGTTAAGTTATATGAACATGATGAGTAAATAAGAGAAGTTTTTACCTAAACTTTAGGTGTTGGTTGAAGAAGAAAAGAATGGGTTGTTGTATTATGTGGGACTTGGTTTTCTAAAGGAAAGAAGAGACTTGAGAGAGATTTTGGGAGAGGAATTTCGTAGAGTGATTTTGGGAGAGTTTTAGTATGAATTTTTGTTGTGTGAAAGAATGGAAGAGAAAGGGGGTATTTATAGATTTTTGGGAGTGGAAATTAGATGTAATTAAATAATTTGAAAAAGAAAATAAAATTGATGTGATTAAAGAAGTAATGTGTAAAGTGTGATGTGATTAAAGTTGTATGGGGAAGGTAAATTTAAGGTATAGGTGTGTAGAGTGTAAGAATACAGTGTAGAAAAAGTAGAGATAAGTGAATAGTAATGAATAGTAGAAAGTACTATGAATAGTAGACTAGACAATTAAAATACCGGTAGTAAAGAAAATACGTGTAAAAGGCCTATATCTGTTTTTTTAGTTACCGAAAAATTCTAAAATGATATTTTTGAAACATTATATTTTTAGGAATCTATTGGTGTTGTGGAATAATCTTGCTATCCGGTGCACCGGGGCACGGTTTTCAAAACTGATCCGATCGGATCCAAAAGACACTAGAAAAATTCGAATCTGATATTTTTAGGCTTTCCTATATAATTACGAACCATATTCCACAATTATCTCAATTTCGTTTTCTAGGGTTTAAGAACACGGGAGTGCCGGATCTAGATTCACTAGACTATCATAGAACTAGGTTAATTTTAGGGTTTCGTTTCAACTTCCGGTTCTTAGGGTTCACTAATATTATCGAAAAATCTAGGGGCTTACAGTAAAGGACTTAATATTATTTTGTGGGGAAATGCCTCTTAGACTTTGCAATTTATGTATGCATTTTGGTTTATTATCTATGGCTAATGAATGTCATATTAAACTTCTTAACTCCATTGAACAAAGTATTCTATTATCGTAAAGGGACGCTTTATATCTATATAAGACTCCCGAAGGGCTCGGATGGAAATTTGAGAGTCTTATATAGTATGTGGCAGACTGTTACGTTTAGGATACCCCTATGGGGCGTGACAGTGACAGTTTAAGTTGGTTTCAGAGCGTGGTTAAAAAGATCATAATCATAGCAATAAGAATAGACTTAGGAGGTAATAAGTAGAACCAAATTAGAAAAGTTAATATGGGTCGAATAAATTCGCTAATCTTCTTTTCCTTTCCTTTTGCTTAAATAGATTACCCTAGGAGAAGCGCTTTTGGCAGCTCAACAATTCCATAAGAGACCCGATGAGACTTTTACCAACTATCGTTTAAGATTAAGAGTGCTATGTGAGAAGTTTGTCTTGGTAGGAAGACCCAAGTCAATTAGGGAAATGTTTGCTCTATGGAAAAGGGGATTAAGGAACACCGAATGGAAAAGAGTCCTTTAGATAATAAGATATTGTCCCATTAGAAGGAAAGGATGGTCCAAGTTGGAAGTTATTTATGCCATTGAAAGAATCACAACATACGCATATGGACACACCATGTTACGAGAGGCTAAATTCGTTTTGAGAAGGGAATGAGAGCGACCTTTCCAGATTTTTGGACTTGGAACTCGATTGGACCCTTGTATGTATATGCGCATGACGAGCTAAGAAACCATAATGATTGGAATACAGCTAATTCTGAGGATGCCTTCTATTGGCCAGGAGTGTACCAAAACATTGTCGAAGGTCGAGGAATATGCTGACTCAATCACCGCCTAGAATTGGGATCTAACTCACCGATGACGAGATATTGGTAGATGTTGCCATGGGTGAGGCTAAGAACGAGGGACTTGAGGAAAAGGAGGAAGTTGAAGAAGAAGAGGATTCGAAGGAAGAACCAGTACAAGAGCCATTGGGAGAGAATCCTAATATACCTTACGAAGAAGAGGAGCCTAAGCAAGAGCAGAACGAAGAAAATTTTGACATGACCCGAGTAGCAGTAATATGGGTTGAAGGAGAGAGCATCTACCCAAGAAATAGTAAAGAAAGTCGAGCTTGGTTAGTTGCTATGATTCGAGAAGCTACTTCAAGGAACGAGGATGCAACAATTCCTCTTGGGATGAGGAATACCGAGCCAGACCCTGAAGCTTTGGACACCCAAGTATGGAAAGATATATATATGGATAATGAGCACCTGATCGGCAAGAGAGGTGCATCACAGGAATCCACCCCTCATCAAGATAATGGGGAAGGGACCCGCAAGACCACGTGATAAGGGAGCTCTCGAGAGAAAGGAGGAGGAACATAACAAGGTATTTGAGGCCATTCATGGGCAAATGGCATAGAGGATCGTCAAGCCGTAATCCGGGTGATGCACCATCCTTGCAAGCCAAAGAGAAGAGGATGGAAGAAGTAAGAAAAGAAGAAGAAAGGAAGAAGGAAAAAAGGTTAGGATGAAAATTGAGCACCCCCATAAGTCCAACAATAGATTTTGTAATTAGAGCCTAGGCTATTAGGTCGTGTAGTTTAGCTTTCGTTTGGAAAGTGTTGTGTTATGTTTTCTTTAGGGATTGTTGCATTTTGTATTTGTAATCTTTTATTTCCAATGTAAGGATGTTGAACGCTATCTATTTTCCTTATTAAATGAAGTTATCCTTTTACTTTCGATTTAGTGATTTTGTATTTCTCTTGATTATTTCATGATTTTTTATTTCAAGTTTTTATGATTACGCATATTAGTTCTATTTCCGTAATTTCCGACAACACCCGCATAAACCTTAATAAAGCTATTGAAGGAAAATATCTGGCTCGTCTAACTAAAATCTAAACAGCCATGGAAGAAAAAGGACACGTAAAGAGTAAGGTGTATCAAACCAACCTGCAGCACAACCACAAAATCCCCTGAATGTGGAGCCTGAAGCAAATATGTAAGCCGCCTTTAACCAATTCATGAAAATGATGGAAGCCTATAAACGGAATAATCTAGCACCAGCACCACACCACAGCAACCCGAACCACATGAACATATGGAAATACCCATTTCGGAAAATGTGCAACCCCAAAACGTACCTTTAACAACACCATCCCTCATGCCTTATAGAAAGCGATTACCCGAGTTCATCAAAAGTAATCGATACTTTGATGGAGCTTTTGGAAAGCCAGAGGAAGCCGATGATTGGTTAGCTCATATCGGCACATCTTTTGAAGCTTATGAAGTACCACAACCTTTAAGAATCATCTTTTGTACTTACATGCTTCGCCTCAATGCTCGAATTTTGTGGGAATCCAAGAAGCGAGAGTTGATACCTCCAGTCAAATGGGAAATGTTTCGTTAAGAGTTTTTGGAGAACTACTTTTGTGGAAGTGTTCGAGTGCAGTATAGTGTCGATTTCTTGCAGATTACCCAAAAAGGAAGGATGGTGGAATAATATGAGACTAAGTTTAGTAGATTGCTCCACTATGCACCCGACTCATACAAATACAATGAGGATTTGAAAAGACAAGTGTTATTGAATGGATTGGACGAGGATCTACAAATCAAGCTAGTGGAATTTGACATAAGATCTTTTCGGGAGATAGTAGAAAGAGCACGAATTGTTGAAAGAGCTAAGAAAGGGAAAATGAAAAGGCTAGGAAGAGAAACACTGATTTTCGTAGGAAGGTTTCAAAAAGAAATGAGATTTAATCAACCACCAAAGAAAATTAAGCTTTTGAACAACTTTAGAAATGATGCGAGCAATGGAAAATTTGCAAGGAGACTCATCATCTGCTAAAAGTGCAAAAGAACGCATTACTCCACAAGATGTCCACAATTGAAAGGAAAGTGTCACTTTTGTAGAGACCCAAACCACAATGACAGGATGTCCAAAATGGTCAATCAACACATGTTATGTGTGTAAACAAGTCAGACACTTTGCGAAGGAATGTCCCCAAAAGAGAAATGCTCATGCCTGAACCTTTGGAAAGCCAGCTCCAATAAAGATCAGAAATGGTAATGGAAACAGGATATCACCTAGAGTCTCGATGCCCGAATTCCAAATTTACAATATGGAAGGCTGATGGATGTGTGAAGAAAGTGGTAAAGAGGAAGGATGCGAGCTTTATGCTATGGAAAAGGAAGAAGGTTATCACAATGACCTAGTTACAGGTTAGTCTTAACCTTAAATTATCATGTTACTTGTTTATAGTATCCTTATATGTGCTTAATCTATAGTAATAGAATTTCGATTTCTTAGTAGTTCAAAACGTCTGGATAAGAGTCGAACGTTATACCCGACCTAGTTAATAAAAGTGCATGTACTTAGCAGGACCTGCTTAAACCCTATTTGCTTATCACCCATCTATGAAGAACAAGTTTATTACAAATCACTACCTTTGGTAACCACCTAACGAATGAATGTCACACCCTACGATAAGTGATCTAGATTGGTGAAGGAAGAACACATGCAAAACAACCCTTGGTATGAGATGATTAAAGTGTGCCAGTGATGTGATGGAGTAATAGAAAGAACGGAATGAGTCCTAAAGAGATAGATGGAAGGAATGTAAAGTCTAAAAGGAATATGCCATTATAAGAAATCAAGGCTAAGTTGCTCAATGACAATATCTAAAGAAGGAAGGGTATGGAAAAGATAACCGATAAGTTAACTCCACCAAGGACGAAAGCAATAAGCTAAAAAAGGAAGATCAATTAATGATTCAATCACCCGAGGATGATACCACAATGAGTGCCGAGTTAGTTTAATAAAGGAAGAAGATTGGTGAAGTCATGGATCAATTAAGCACCCTCTTTGTCAAGAACCTAAAAGATTTTTACGTTTGGGTGCAACCTTTCTGGTATTCATCGAGGACCTAAATGCCAAACAGTCAAGACTAAAGCCGAAAAACATATGAAGGACTAATTTTCCAAACTTGTTAAGGAAATTACAAGTTGCAATTTAATGAATATATCTGTCAAGCTCAAGGAATGGATGAATTAAGGATACAAACCTTGTTGGATGAGTATGTTCTCAAATTTATGGAAAATACTTGCGCATTCCCAGAGATACCGAGCAAACTAAGAGACATCTATGGATGATTCTACCAATGCCAAGAGAGCATAAGTCGCATAAACAAATTGCTGGGTATGGCTTTCGATTGAATTGGATTGGATTTCTTTCTTGATACTTTAGAGAAGCATTTTAGTAGACTTAACAAGAGATAAGCAATCGTAGGATGGAAATCATCAAGGATGGTGACAAAGTAAAGAACCTCTTAAGCTTAGTTGTTTGTTATTTGAAGTCCATAAAAGGATTGTGATAGTTAAGCTATTGACCCAGATAACCAAAAAGGGTGGAAAGTTCTCGTGGACAGAGATTTAAGACCTACATCAAATAAGAAAGTCTCATAAGAGTATGCATTCAAAAGAAGTTAATGATGCAATGAGAAAAATGGCTATAGCTACAAAAGACTCTGACCATGGTGTCAGGTAACACCCTAAAAGGAATGTATCATGCCCCAAAGGGTACCCTAAATGCGACAATCCACCACACTCGATATTCAAACTCAAGTATGACAACCTTAGTCATCCCATGAGTTTATACATCGGGTGTATAGCTTACTTTCACCATGTAGGGAATCTTACTTTGAATCAAAACAACTTAAGAAGATATACATAGCAATAAGAATATAAATCATAACAGTTATATTCAAATTTAGTCTATTACAAAGATCTTAAGGGGGCATACCCCCGTCAAAATACTAAGTCTTTAAAGTCCACAAAATTTCTCTTACAACACATATATAAATAAGGAGAATCAATTAGAAGTCTATACCTAATGTCTAGGTCCCGACTTCGCCAAAAAGCTCCTTAATTTCAAAAGAAAGCTGCATCTGAGAAAAGTGGCCCCTTAGGAATAGCCATAAATAATCGTGCTGCAATATGAAACTATAAGCGTATAAGCTTGCGAGCTTAGTGAGATTCACTTCCAAATTTAAATACTCAATCAAGCAATAAGGCAAGCAAGTTATATTAGACAACCATATAAAATGCACAAGCACGTGAGCATACAATACATAAGACTTTCCGAGAGTCCTATGTTGAATGAATTTACGTCCTCCATTCGAGGTTAGGTGTTTCAGGCCTACACAACCATATATTTCAATTTTTCTCTTATTTATTAGTGGTTGTTTCAAGTGCCCACCCACTCACTAATTATGTAGTTCATTCAGGTGCCTACTCCACTTCCATTTTAATTTAGGTGACCCCGTGCCGATAACCGAGTTTTTAAGCCCACCCGTTGCTAACTATTATGTATTTTTCCCACAAAGGTACAACAACGAATGTAATGTGACTCAATATATGTTATGCATGGATAATTTAGTCATATGGTCATGGCATAATATTTAAGCGAATTATAGGCGATCATAGAGATTTCAGACACTTTAATTTTATACTAAATCATACAAATATTTATAACAATTCCCATTTCGATATTCTTATCATCAATTCAACCAAGTAGAATTCACATTCACATTCCAATTTTATCTTGTCCTAATTCTAATGCCATTATCATTACAAGCAAACTCATGAGCACGTAATTTAAAGAAAGTAAACTTACTTTGCCATGGCGCGAAATTCCTCTTAATCGCAATAATCTTCGGGAAGGTCTAGTCCATCTTCCAAGTCACCTAACAAAGGAAATGTAAGCCCTGGAAAATTTCAGTAAATAATTCCAAAATAAACATTTAAAATAAACTTTGAAAATGACTCCCAATTAAAATCGAACTTCAACTGACCTGAAATCTAAAACAAATCCAGAAATTTCTTAATCTGGAACAAAGAGAAAATCCTTAAAAGTAACATAAGAACTTAATAGTCCCCAAATCCAAAGCCACTACGTGTAACGACTCTATGCTTAACCCTGACTTATAAAATCGAGTAATATAGAACCTAAAAACAATTTATTAAATAATAAGTAACGATAAACCTTCAGCTATAAAACCTGATTTAAGAATTCCGAAAACATTAAGAGATATAAAATACCTACGAAAGTAAAATAATGAATAAATACTCTCAAATTAAATATGTTGTACAAATATAAAACATCAGCTTCTAAGTTGGCAACGATCTAAACCGGGGAGTCAACTGGAAAACTGAAGCCAACAACTCCTAGGAAACCCTAGTAGGTTAAACTCGGCAATCCCATAATCCTACACCAAGGAGTTGGAATATGAGCAAAGAGTGTAGTTTAGGTCGCAATAATACTAGAACTCTTTAAAATATAAGATTAGCGAGTTTTCTATCTATTTCAAACCCGGTCGGGTATAGACTTCAAAAAGCATGCCCCGGGATTCGAAACATTAGATATATGATATTAGTACCATTGGGCTCGTAAATTCATAAGGATTTCAAGTACCTCAGTTGTACTAATTTTGGATTGCTTGTAAACCCGGTTTTTCTAATAATCGAGTAAACTCCGTAAATCGGAAACCAAAATCCTAAATAAGATTAGTACAAGCAACCTAGGAACCCTAGGTCCGGCTTTTCTTCGATTTCTATATACAAGAACCTCCATAGAATAATTTAATGTGGATTATTGCTTTATAGTATATTTCAAACCATAGGAAGTTTTAATTTCGGAAAATTTTCTATTCCGGGCCTTCCTGAGCCCCATTACAAAAAACGAGCCCGGACTAGATATTCAGAAAAATATTCCATAATACTCTTTAGAACCAAAATTTTATAAGAATTTCAAAAATATAAGTTTTATAATTTTTCGGGCTATAAAAATTATAGTTATAGCTTTTTTCCCATATTTCTTTACTACCAGTAAAGTAGATGTCTTATCTACTATTTATCACTATTCATAAGTACAACCTACACTACACACTACCCATGCCCTAGTCTTACATCCTTACAACTACTCATTATATTTTCTTTTCCAAGAAATTTTTGTTTCTTATTAAATTATTACATTTTATTACATAAATTACAATTTCAAATAAAATCAATTCACTCACTCTCTTCCTCACCTAGTGGCCAACGCATAAAGCCCCACCCCCGACCTCTATTTTTTTTATTTCTCTCTTTATTTACTACAAACAAACCTTAATTTCACTTAATATAAATAATTTTTAACTTTCTCTCTCCTTCATTTCATTTTCCTTTGTCCAAAAATCACACAAACTCTCTCTCTATTCCCTCCCTTGCCGTGAGCCACATCTCCCCCTCACACATCACTTCAAGTTTATTTCTTTTCCATTTCTTCATCAAATCTTTCCTTAGGTGATATTTTCAAGCTTTATTACTACTTAATCTTGTAATGGCAAGATCATTCATGTGTATTTTCATCTTAAATCCCCATGAGCAAGTGTCAGGGCTAAGAAAATACTAATACATGAATATCAAGCCATCACAAGAGTAGATCTTGTGTTTGATGAGTTTTTGTTGAAGTATCATCATGTTCATGCATATAAAAGTAGAGATCTTGCATGAAAAATATATGTTCATGCCTTTAAACTTATTTTCATGCACTATAAGTAGTAGATCTAGCACGTAGACACTCATATAATACTTGACATTCATGTTCATATAGATATTTTGTGTTTTCATGCATTAATGCTCATAAATATTTAAGTCTTGTATATATAAATGTGATAGTTGGTAGATCTTTATGTAAATGAGACAAAGAACTTAAAAAGAAAAGGTCTTTGTTAGAAATGTTCAAAAGAAAATTTGTATGATTTTCAAGACCTATTTTAAAAACCCTTGTAACCACTTTGAAACTCATGTTTTATATTAAAAAAAATGAAGGGTATGAGTAATAGGTATCATTAAATAATGATTTTTATAAGTTGAAATGAGTTTGGATATGAGTAATGTGTAAAACAAGTAGTGGAATCAAGATGGAAAATTTTAAGTTAGTATTCAACTTGTAAAATTCGTAACTTTGGATGATGCCTAGGTGAACACCTATTATTCAAGCTCAAAATGAATGTTTTATGTGTTAAATGAAGTCCTTAGGTAGTGGATATAGTAAAGCCTTAAATTTTGATGCATTACACAAGTTTTCTCAAATGAATTATTCAAAAAGTGAATTTTCTAAATTTCGGATTTTTGAGAAAAGCCTATTTAAAAACATATTTGCAAAGTGAAAAATGTAAATTTTTATGTAGAAATGAAGGTATTGGATAGTATAGATGATGAAGACTCATTTTTATTTGGATAACAAGGAAATTCTAAGAATGAAATCCTGAAACACTAATGAGATGCCAAATTTGGAAAATTGGATTTTCAAGAAGTAGTTATTGTTGGAGTCTTGTAAGATTTAGGAGTTCTCAAAATTTTCTTTATAAAAAATCATCAAGATCATTCATACAATGGACTCATCACATGTCATTCATGATAGGAACTCATTCATATTTTATATATACATGAATCATCAACTAGATACATTTTTAAACAAGTGCAAAACAATTTTTCGGAAATGGAAAAGGTTACTGATCAGATCTGATCCCTCTGTTCCATAAGCTAAATGTTTTCAAAACTTGAAAATAATATTAGAAATAGATAGATCTTTCGAAGTAGATAGAAATCAATGTAAAATTTGCAAAATTCTGAGTTAAAATGACCAAGTTATGGCCGTTTTAAGTTGGAACTTCCGCTAATAGCGAGAATCACGACTTTGTTTAGTTTTGATACATAGTTTGGACTAGTTAAGTGATGAAGTTCTCATTAGGGTATTCTTATTTGGTAGGTGATCCCGAGACCGATGAATCCCTATCACCTGATTATTACTACTAAGAGACCGGCGTACCATGGCCGAGTGAGTATCACTTCCAATTTCAATTATTGCTTGTGATTGTAATGATAGTTGCACTAGTTGCTTAGCAAAGACAAAAATAAATATGCATGATGGGGTTATTTGGGAATTGTAATGGTCTGCTGTTGTTATGTAAAGTTGAATTTAAAGAATATCGAAGCCGGGTGATAATTCATTGCTTGTATAAAGAGGAGCTAGAATTGATTGTCTGCAAGTATTGCTTGATCACTTAAAAGAATTGGTATAATTGATTATTAGACATCAAAGATAAACTTAAACTCATTCATATCACGATGGGGCTGGAGCATTAGCATCTGTTGGTTTTTCGTGATCCATAAAACGAATATAGTTGGTTAATCATGATCCATAAAACGAATATGAGTTGGTTAATCGTGATCTATAAAACGAATATATATAAGTTGGTTGACCGAGAGCCTAAACGACGTCGTACCGTAGGATTCGTTAATCTGCTAACCCGGGATGGAGGGCGCAAGTCCATCCACATATGATTTCCGATTGGTCATATGTTTGTTGAATTCACGTGTTTGATGCATTTCATTTGACTATTAATCACTTGCTTGAATGTTATGTTTTAATTGCGATATGGAAGTTTTTACTCACTAAGCTAGCGTAACTTATACCTCAATAGTTTCCTATTGCAATATGAATACTTATGGCTATCTCCGAGGAGCCGCTATCATCAGGTACAGCTCTTGGATATTAAGGAACTTTTGATGAGGTCGGGACCTAAAAGTAGGCACGGACCCCTAAATGAGTCTCCTAAATTGGTATTTGAAGGATAACATAAGAGGCTTTGGGAGTTTGAGAAATCTTAACGTTTTGACGGGGGTATGCCCCTTAGATCATGTAATAAAATAAATCTAATTCTAACTGTTATGATTCACATTCGTGTTGCTATGTATGTCGCCTTAAACGATTTTGAAGCAAAGCATGGTTCCTATATGTTGAAAGTGAGCCTTACACCTGATGTTCAAACTCATGGGAAGACTAAGGTTGCCTTACTTGAGTTTAAATATCGAGTATAACGAACTATCACGTTTAGGGCACTCTTTGGGGCGTGACAGAAAATACCTTTAATGAGTATTTTTATGATGTTTAAATGAAACTTATAAATTCTATTCTAACAAGTTCGTCAAAGTTCACTTAGGAAGAAATTTCAACTTAAAATAGCCATTACTTGGTCATTTTAACTCGAAATTTCGCATATTGTATGCCGATTTCTACCTATTCAATGAGAGATCCATTTCTAAAGTTATTTTCATCATATAAGGTCATCCGGGTCATGAAAAGTAAGGTATAGAATGTTACACGAAATTCCTAGCCCACAAATCAAGTTCTAGATTCACATCAAGCATCATCCAAAAGCTATAGATACTTAACTATCAATATATCTTGAAAAACGCTTTTATATACATATATAACTCAATATCATGCATGATTCATGGGTTGACGATCAATTTATTTCATTATGTATTCAAACAATGTTTTGTGGAGTTTGCAAGACATTAATTTCCCAAGCTTGGTTTTTGAAAAAAATATCCAAGTAAACCATGATTTCTTTAAAAGATTATTACTCTATGCTCATTCTATTACTTTACTCTTGGAATTTATAAAAAAAATTATCTTTCATATACTAAATTGTTTTTATCATTAATCTCTTAAATATTCCTTAGATGGCTTCTAGATCCATTTTTCTAGCTTTGAAAAACTCACTTATTTCTTGAAAGTGTTTTACAAGAGTTCTTGGCCTTAATCTTCTTAAGAAAATTTTGTAGAATCAAGGATCATTATTTTTAAGTCATGAGAGTGAAAATCCTATATTTATATCACTAAAGTTTGTGCAAAGTTCTTTAGTTCTAACAACACTTATATGGTGTGCTTTTATGTTTGTAAAACGAAGATTTATATTTTTCCTTTGCAACTTTTAAGATCTCTTTTATTTCATTTTGAAAGACACCTCTTTTATCAAATCATACACTTTGAACTTTGTTTTAAATTTTTCACCTAAATTTTTTTAAAAATGCTGTAAGCAATTTAAAGAAGAAGAAAAAATTATTTTCTTTTTCAAAACTTGTTTCTTGAGTCATCCTTATTTTTTCTTAAAACTTGTTATTTTAGAAAAACCATTTGTGACCTTTATGAGATCAAGATCATAATCTCATCTCTAAGTTTTTCAAAAACTTTCTTTGTTAAACTTCTAGATCTAGTCATTTTCTTAAGATCAAAGTTTTTGGTTAAGAACATAGTCTCATTTTGGCATTATAACATTTTGTCCATGAATCATTTACGTTTATAAGCATAAATAGAAAATAAGAAGAGAAGAGCAAAGTATATGTATAGCATAAAGTAGGTCAAGTATTGGGAGAACTAAGCTCCCGAGATATGGAAAAGTTTCCATCCCAAAATAAAAAAAAGAAAGAAAAAGTGCATAAATGTAGATATTGAAAGCAACAATATAAAAGCAAGTATAATAATAATATGAGCATAAAGAAAAAGCAATATATAGGCAAGTTATAGCAAGATATAATTAGTAAGATATATATATTATAGCAAGATAATAGCAAGATACATATATTTGAGTATGATGGTAGTTCCATGAATATGAACCAAACATGATCATAATGTTGTTTCTTTAGCATTTTAACCTAAGAAACAACACTAAAGCCATGTAAGGCTACTTGAAATGGAAGATCTTTAAGAAATAAGCTCATTACCTAGAAGAAGAATGGATGGAAAGAAGATGTGGGTAGTTGTTTAAGTGTATGAGGAGTGTTTTAGTGGTAGATCTTGTATGGAGATGATTAGTGTTTGTGTAGAGAGGTGTTTGTTCTTGACAAAAGGAGTTTGTAAGAAGAAGATAAAGAGAAAAATTAAAGAGTGTTTATGTGTAGAAATTTGGCATAGTAACTTTTAATTTAAAGTAATAATATGTAAAGTATATATGAGTAGATGTGTATGAGAAATGAAAAAAGTATGGTAGCTTATAAGGATGAATAGTATTAAAGTAGAGATGGTAAATAGTGTAGAATAGTGTAGTATTGTACTATGAATAGCGTAGAAGACAATTTAATTACCGATAGTAAATAACATATGAGTAAAATTGCAATATCAGATATTTTTAGTTAACAAAAAATTACGTAACTGATGTATTTGGAAATCGTCTGAAATTACGAGTTTAACTGTACTAATAGTATATTCTTGGTATTCTAAGCCCCAGGACACGCTTTTCAAAGTTGTATCCGATCGGGTTCGAAATAAGCCAAAAATTTATCACTATGATATTTTTAAGCATCCTAATATTATCATGAACCAATCTACACTCTTCACTCATATTTCAACTTCTCGATTTAAGAACACGGGATTGCCAGATCTAAACTACTAGGGTTTCCTAAGGATTTATTGACTTAAAGTTCCCGATTGACTTTCTACTTTAGGGTTTAAGCTTGAAATTACCTTAAAATTAAGGGTTTACAGAATGCTAGGTGTCACGCCCCGTAGGGTATTCTAAACGTAACAGCCCGCCACATACTAAGTAAGACTCTCGAGTTCCCTACCCGGGGCCTTCGGAAGTCTTAAGTAGATGTAAAGCGTTCCTTTACGACAATAGAATACTTCAGCAAATGGAGTTAAACAGTTTAACGAGGCATTCATTAGCCATAGATAATAAATCAAAACGCATAGTTTTAAAGTTTACAAGATCTAAGGGGCATTCCCCCGCAAAAGAATAACAGTCTATTACAGTCATCCAGAGTCTTTAGTTTCCAATGGAAGTCTATACAAAAAGGAATGGATTAAACTTCTATGGGAAACTCCTATCTCCGGTACCTGCGTGTAGCTTGTCTCGGCCTAAGCCATATAAAATCGTGCTGCAAAAGATAAAAACTATGGGGGCGTAAGCTAACTAGCTTAGTGAGTAATAACTTCCATAACGCAATTAAGTATAAGTCATTCAAACAAGTATTTATTCAGGCAAGTGAATGCATCAAACAAATGTGATCATCAAACATATGACCGTCCGGAAATCATATGTGGATGGACTTGCGCCCTCCATCCCGGGTTAGCAGATTAACGAATCCTGCGGTACGACACCGTTTAAGCTCACAGTCAACTAATAATAATTCGTTTTATGGATCACGATTAACCAACAAGTTATTTTATGGATCACGATTAACCAACATATTCGTTTTATGGATCACGATTAACCAACAATGCGAATGCTTCAACCCCATCGTGACATGAATGAATTCAATTTATAGTCGGAGTCGAATATTCATTAATTCAATTCTTTTAAGTGACCAACAAGTATTCGCAGACATTTATCGTAAGATACTAGTAAAGCAGTCAATATCTTAACACCCGGTTTCGATATACCTTAAGCTCCATTTCACATATCAACAATAGACAACATAAATCATTCCCATATACCCCATCATGCTTATACAATTTCTTTTATCTTTGCCTACATCACTAGTGCCACTACATTACAATCACATGCATTAATTGAGAGTGGAAGTAAACTCACTCGGCCATTGGACGCCACACTTCTTAATAATAATAGTCGGGAGGTAGAGTGTCGTCCTGCTCGGGATCACCTACCAAGCAAGAACAATCCTAATGAGATTCTCATCATGTAACTAAATCAAACTATACATCTAGACTAGTTGAATTCGGATTTCTCGCTATTTGCGGAAGTCCCGACTTAAAACGGCCATAACTTGGTCATTTTAACTCGGAATTTCGCAAATTTTATATCGATCATCATCTACTTCGAAAGATCTATCTATTTCTAATATTAAATTCAAGTTTTGAAAATAGTAAGGTCACGGAACAGTGGGATCAGTTCTGTTCCGCGATTGATCCAATTTCGAAAATGTGCTTTGCTTTTGATAAGAAATGTTCCTAGTTGGTGATTCATGCATGAATGGTATAGGAATGAACTACTAATGTGTATTCCATGTAATGAACTCAATATGTGCATGGTCATGATAATTTTTGTAATAAACCCTTATGAACTCCTAAGTGTTAGAAAATCTTGCAAAGGTCATTTCTAGTAGACTATTTTTCCACATTATACTCCTTAGGGTTTCTTTGGCTTTTAGTCTTGTAGTCCACTTGTTTTCTATCTAAAAATGAGTTCCCAAAGTCTATAATAGTCATGGCCTCCAATCATGCATAAAAATTCACATTTTTCATTTGGTAAACATGTTTTTAAATAAGTTACTTGTAGAAATCCGAATTTTCCAATTTTCATTTTTCTTGCATTTTCTTAAGGAAAATCTTGTCTAATGCATTAAAAAGTGAAGCTCCAATGTATACTTTATCCAAGGACTTCATTTAGCTTATAAAACATCCATTTTAGACTTAAATACTAAGTGTTTATTTAGGCATTACCCAAAATTACGAATTTGACTACACATCCAAAGTCAACATTTTTTCTCTAACTTCACCTCTTGTTTTCCTTATTTTTATTATGCCTAAACTCATCTAAACTCATGAAAATAATTCCTTCAACATGTCTATTACACATACCCTCCATTTTTCTTATGAAATATGAGTTTGGAAGTGATTTTGGTAGTTTTCAAGGTAGGGTTTCCATTTCATCCGAATTTTCAACTTTTCATATTTGACAAAGTCCTTCCTTTTTCAATGTTTTTGCCTTCTATATATGAATATCCACCATCTAACTTCTCTATACATAAACAAGACTACATTTTTGTGGTCATCAATGCATGAAAATGAAAATAACTCTATGATCATACATGTAAATGAAAATGTGAGTATCTAAACTTTAGATCTACTAAGTGATACATAAATCATGGATCTCATGGCATGAATAACAATATATATGCAAGATCACTACTTTACATGCATGAACAAGGTGAGATCTTAACATAAGCTCATTTAAACACTAGATCCATGTCTTGTGATGGCTTGTTATTCTTGTTCATGTGTTTTCATGTCCCTAGCATGAGCTCATTGGGATTAAATGAGAAAACACACAAGATATAGCTTTGCCATTACAAGAGTAGGAGGAAACAAAGCTTAAATACACATACCAATGGAGTCTTGAAGTGAAATAGAGGAGAAACAAAGTTGGAAATGTGAGGATGGGGAGGGGGCAAGCTCACGGCATCAAGAGGGTAAAAGGAGAGAGTTTTTCTCTTTTCAAAAGTTAAAATGAGGAGAAAATGAGAAGAGAGAGAGTATATTATGTATATATATGAAGTAAATTAGGGTTTAGCTTTACAAAATGGAATAAAAATAATTAAATGAAGGGAAAAAAAAACAAGGGGGGGCGCCGGCCATCATGTGTGTGTGTGTGTGTGTGTTTTAAAAATTTGATATTTGTAATTTAGTAAATGAAATTGTAATAATGTAATAATTATTTGAGAGGCAAATTTTCTTGGAAAATAAAATTGAAATGAGTAGTTGTAAGGATGTAAGAATAGGGTATGGGTAGTGTGTAGAGTAGGTTGTACTTGTGAATAGTAGACAAGACATCTACTTTACCGGTTGTACCGAAAACACGGGAAAAGCTATAACTGTAATTTTTATAGCTCGGAAAATTATGAAATTGATATTTTTGGAATCCTTATAAAATTACGGTTCTAATGAATATTCCAGAACATTTTTCTGAATCCATAGCCCGGGGCATGCTTTTCCGTAATTGGGCTCGGGAAGGCCCGAAATTGAAAAATTCCCAAATTTAAAACTTTCAAAGGTTTGAAATGTACTTTGGAACAATAATTCAAATTCATTCACTTTATAATATTTATTTTACTATGAAATCGAAGGAAAGCCGGATTTAGGGTTCCTAGGCTTCACTCACAAGACTCAACTTGATCGGATTAGGGTTTCGCTTCCAATTCCCGGGGTTTCCTAGCCACTGAGAATTACCGGGGTTTACACTAGGTGTAGCTAATGTCCTAAGTTGAAGAAATCATGATGAAGTTGTCGCTCCGCCTACCAACCAGAAGGAGTTGCCCAAGGATTTGAAGAACAAGTATTCATTGGACAAAATAAAGGAAACTAAAATTTCCAAATTTGGATACGGAACCAACTTTGATGAGGATAAACCAAGGAAACCCAACGACATAGTAGAATCTTACTAAAGGATAAGAGTTTAGGAAGGGAGAAAAGTTGAAGTTTAACGGAAAGCTCGTGAGACAAGGAAATTATGGAGAAACGCTCACAGTTCTAAGAGAACCTCATGAAACCTTTTAAGAACAAAAAGTTAAATCGTTGCTACTTGACACAACATAAAGGACTTGGTTTGGACCAAAATCCATTTAAGAGGAGATAAGAAAAGCTCAAGATATGTAGCAAAGGATGAAAGAAACTGAATTGACCAAGAAAAGTGGAGGAAAACAGAAATAACAAGTTGATAAGTTCGGCATTATAAATCAAGTGCGCTTGGGAGATGGAAATTTCATGTTAAGCAAGGACTCAAGAAAATCTAAGACTTGTTAAACCCTTAAGAGTTTCAAAAGGATGGAAATTGACTTGACAGACAAGTGGACTGTCAAGATCATCACAAGGTTTATGTTTCAGTAATATGACAACCTGAGAAATTAAGATGAATAGGGAGGAATTATCCTTGTAAGAAAATCGCATGGGAAGGTGAGAATTGAATCCAGCTAAGATACCTAAGTTGTTTGGAAAATCTAGAACATAGGCCAAGTTTTGAGGACAAAACTTTCTCTAAGAGGGGTAGGTTGTAAACTCCTAGATTTTTCGACAATTCGTAAGTTCAAACCCTAGAACTGGAAGTCAATCAAAAACCTTAGTCAACAAAAACCTATGCCAAAACCCTAGAGTTTTGTAAACCCCATAAATTTTCCACATTAGTATACGAATCTACAATAAAATGTATGAACTAGTTAATAGACATAGATTCTAATCAAAGTCTTAGAATAGATCAATACCTGGAATTTGGTTAGATAAAGGATTTAGAAATCGAATAAAGAATTTCTTTAACCCTAATTGATACCAAAAACGAGATTTCGTATCTTGAACAAATAATTCAAGATATGATTAAAAGAAAATCTAAAATTTAAAACTGAAACTTATTATATAAATAGATTTAAATAGAAAAATATAAATATAAAGATTAAATGATTGCTTTTGAACTCAACAATTATCTGAAAGTAGAACAATGAGTAGTAATGAACCTATGTTTAGATTTAAACCCTAAATTTAAGATTCTTAGTTAGTATTAAACATTAATAATAAGATTTCATGATAGGAATCAAAAACTAAAGATATATATATAGTTTAGCCTCCATATCAAGTGCGATACCAAGAAATTAATCAACTACGTTTATAGACATAAAACGATAACCTAAAGATAAACCGTAAGGATTATAAATACACAATGAAAACATAAACTGATGAATAACTCAAAATCTGAACTTCAGATAAATAGTTGAATCACGCTATTGTTCTAATTAGGGTTTTCTTAAACTATTGGAGCCTAAAACAAAATTTGTCCTAATGAGTTCAGGAAACCTTAATCGCGGGAGATAAAATTATACAAATAATTAATCACATATATATAAAACTTAAAATTATATTGTTTGATAATCTAAGTATTTTGTATAATCCTATAAATATATTTTTGTACAACAACTCTCAAATATTAGCTAATTTGTACCCGTATAACTTGTTAAATTATCTTAAAACTAAATTAAGCAAATAACTAATATTTATATATATGCATTTGGTGGATTTCAGCTGCAAGATTGCCTTGGAAGATTTGAAGAAGAAGGAGCCGAAATTTTTTCAATAATGCACTCTTTTGTCAATAAAAGCAAGTCTAAGGACCAATCAAAGGATGACAACTCAACCACTCATTAATGAATATGAAAATAATAGATCAAATGCAGCTAAATGAGGAGAAAATTCGAAGTAAAATCGGAGAAGACACAGCTGCAAGCTTCCCTTCTTCTTCCTTCTATATATATATATATTGAATACTTATAATGAACAAACAAACACTCACAAAACTCTCTCGAAAATTCCAGATCAAAACTACTAAGTAGCAGCCAAAACAAACTAAAAACAGAAATCAAACCGATCAAATCATTCAAGTCCAAATCAAAAGAAAAACAATACGAAAAATATTTGAAACGAGTTCAAAGGTAAGTTGATGAAGTTCGAATGGTTATCTTTTAAATCTAAGGATTAGAACTGACTTCTGATAATCATAGGAACATAATCAACACAAAAACAAGCTTCGAGTTTCATCGGATCGGCTCAACCAAGGTAAAAATCCGAAACCCTAGTTATACTTTAGTAAGATCGAAATCTAAGGATATATGTTTGTAGATGTGTTAAGAGTTGTTTTATGTCTATATATAAGATATAGAAACACTTAGAAATGGTTTAAGAATATTTTGAACGCGGAAAACTTAAGAAATATGAATTGGTTCATCGGAGAAGATGATGAACAGTGCTAATACTGTCTATAAGCCGGCTGTAAACCCCGGTTTTTCAAGTAGCCAAGATAACCCTAGAACCGGAAACCAAAACCCTAAATCGGAATAGCTCAAGTCTGGAGTGAGAACTAGGAACCTTAATTCCGGCTTTTCCTCGGTTTCCAATTAAGAAACTTTTATAAGAAAATTTAAATTTGAATATAGTTCGTAATTATATTTCAAACCAAGAAAATATCATATTTTTGGAAAATTTCAATTCTGGGTCATCCCGAGACCCATTATAGAAAAACGTGCCCCGGAACTAGAATTTCAAAAATTTACTTATGAGTACTCATTTGAACCGAAATAAAATAAGGATTTCAAAAATATATTTTTCATAATTTTCCGGTTTATGAAAAATACAGTTATAGCCTTTTTATTCGTATTTCATTACTACCGGAAATTAAATTGTCTTGCCATTATTCTCACTATTCATAAAGTACTACCTAGTCTACCTATTAGCACACTCTATAACTCTAACTTTTACCATCACTCAAATCACTCACTTTTTTCCATAACTTTTATCCCTTAACCTTTCTTACAAATCATAACAACTTCACTTCAATGTTAAATCAATCAAACAAAGCAAATTTTTTTTCAAACTTTCCCCCTTCTTCCACAAGTAAGCCGGTGTGATGGCCCCCCTCCCCATGTCCATTTTGCAATTTTTTTTAACTCCTTTTAACCTAAACTCATTTCCTATTTAAACTACATTTTCTCTCTCTTTCCTCATTCTTTCACTTTCCAAATTTTTCAAAGTGTAAAAGCTCTCTTTTTCTCTCCCCATTTTCCCTCTTTGCCGTGACCTTCCCAAGCCCCACACACACACACAAAACTTCCATTCTTCTTTTCATCTTCCATTTACCTTCAAGTAAGTAGACTTTTACTCCTTCCACTCATAGATCTTTGTTATGGCTAAGTGATTCTTGGATATTACCAACCAAAGGACCCCATGAGCTTTTGCTAGGGTCAAGAAAAGATCAAAACAAGAATACCGAACCATTACAAAGTAGATCTACCATTTAAAGGAGCTTTCATGACAAAAGCTTTATGTTTATCCATCAAAAAGTGTTTTAAAAAAAGATCTTTTATAAAAATATAGTTTTTATGTTTTCAAAACTCATTTGAGCATATGAAATAATAGATTTACCATTTTGCTACTCATGATCATGTAGGCATTTAAGGTTTCATTATTATTTTGTGTCTATGTGCATTAATAGTCTTTAATGCTTTTGTCTTTAGTAAATAACCTTTTTAGTAGATAGATCTATGGTTAGATAAGATAATAAAGTCAAAAAGGAAAACACTTTTCAAGAAACACACTTGTGTAAATTCGGATGACTTTGTAAACCTAGGTCAAAAACACTTTTATCAACTTCTAAACATATATTTTATAAGAGAAATGAAGCCTATGGGTAATAGGTAATGTTTAGTAATATTTTTCATGAGTCTAAATGAGTTTTTACTAAAGAAAATGTTGGAAACAAGAAATGAAGTCCATAGAAGTTTTGAGCTAAAAGTCATGTAGACAAAATTCGTAATAATGGATGTAGGGTTAGAAAACACTATTTTTCCAACTTTAAAAATGATATTTTCTTAAATAAATGAAGTCCTTAGGGTATAAGTATAATAAATACTTAAAGTTTTGGGTATAAATTATATTTTTCTCAAAGGAATCAACTTGAAAGTGGAAATTTCTAAATTCGGATTTTTGGAAACCCTAAGTAAAAGACCCACTTAAAAGTTTATAAATGAGGATTTTCTTAAAGAAATAAAGGCCTTAGGATATAACTAATATAAGGGTCAAAATTTCTTTAAACAAAGTAGAGTTTTTCTAAAGAAAATCCTTGTAATATGTAGGTGTGGTCAAGTGTAGTGAATTCACTTAGTAAACATTGGTATAAAATGGTTTCTAAGAAAAGTTTATTTTAAAATTCTTTAAATCTAAAAAGTTATAAGAACATATACTCATTAAAGTTCACATCATGACATTCATGATAGGAAAATCATTACCATTGCATTTAGTATCATTTTATACTTATGAATCTCAAATGCATTCATGAAAACCGCATTTTTGGAATTGATAAACCCGCTGTACAGATCTGATCCCTCAATTCTGAGGCTTAGATATTTTCAAAACTTGATTTAAACTCCATATTTAGAAAGCTCTTCCGAAGTAGATAGAAATCGGTATAAAATTTGCGAAATTCCGACTTAAAACGACCAAGTTATGGCCATTTTAAAACGGAACTTCGGAAATGACGCGAATTTCCGATTTTACTAAGTTTTCTTAGAGTTTTAGTGTCCTACGTTGTAGAATACTTATTAGGATATTTCTTATCTGAATAGGTGAACCCGTGGACGGTGACTATTTGCCTCTGGATTACTATTACTAGAAGAACGGTGTACCAATGGCGGAGTGAGTTTTTCTTCCCGATTCATTTATTGTATGTGCTTGTAAAGTAGTGTACTAGAATGTAGGACAAATGAATGGAATAGAATAATGGGTAATGATGGGAAATTATATGTTGATGATGATGTGAGAACTCAAATTAAGAATATCGAAACCGGGTATTAAACTTTGGTTGTATAGTTAGCTATGATGGATTGTCTGAAAATTGTTGATCGCCTAAGTAAAATGGCTTAATCAAATACTTGGACTAATTCTAAATTGACATGTGCATATCACAAGGGGAAGGAGCATTAGCATTTGTAGGTTAGTCGTGAACCATAAACGACATCGAATAATCGTAGGTTAGTCGTGAACCATAAACGACATCGAATAATCGTAGGTCAGTCGTGAACCATAAACGACATCAAATAATTGTAAGTTAGTCGTGAACCATAAACGACATCGAATAATCGTAGGTTAGCCGTGAACCATAAACGGGATATTGTTAGTACCGCAGTAGTCGTTAATCTGCTAACCCGGGATGGAGGGCACAATTCCATCCACATATGATTTCTGGTTGGTCATATGTATGTTGAACTCATGTGTTTGATGCATACACTTGCTTGATTAATAACTTGATTGAATTGCTGTGACATAAATGTTTTTGTGGGAGATTACACTCACTAAGCTAGTTAGCTTACGTCCCTACAGTCCATTCCTTTTGCAGCTTACCCATTTGTGGCTTAGGCGATGTGACCCGGCTGAACAGGTACCGAAGCTAGGAGTTTTCCCTAGAAGTTGTAATTTTGTATTAGACTTCCATAGAAAACTTCTAAGACTTGGATGACTGTAATAGACCATTAAATATTCTTTTGCGGGGAATGCCCCTTAGAATTTGTAATATTTATTTATGTTTCATGAATTATATCCTACTGCCTATGCATGCCAAATTAAGCTTTTGTCTCCATTCGGACTTGTACTCTATTGTTGTAAAGGTACGCCTTACATCTATATGAGACTCTCGAAAGACTAAGGTGGTAATTCGGGAATCTTATATGGCAAGCAGCGGACTGTTACGTTTAGGGTACCCTATGTGGCTTGACAGTTTAAGTTGGTATCAGAGCACTAGGTTATTAGGCATGACAATAGAGTTAAAATTGAACCTAGAATTAAGCGACTAGGTTAAAATTGGAGTTAAAAGCTAGGCTAATTAATAGTTTTCTTGTTGTAGGTTTCTTTGGGTGAAACCCGAGAAAGATCTAGAAACTTCACCAAAAGCCTAAATGAGACTATGGTGGAATACCGACTACGACTAAGGGTATTATGCGAAGACTTTGCATTGGTACAACGACCTAGGACGATAAGGGAAATGTATAAATTATGGAAAGAAGGTCTTAGGTATACAAGATGGATATCTGTGATAGATCAATTAAGATACGATCCAATAAGAAGAAGAAGATGGATAGTTATGGAGACTATTTATACCCTAGAGAGGGTGATGGTAGAATATGCTGGAGAACCTATGCTAAGAGAAGCTACATTTATTCTAAAGAATGAAGGGAGCCCTACCCACCCAGACTTTGGGACTTGGCATGGTATAGGACCTCTCTATGTGCATGCCCGTGATGACCTTGATGATCATAGGGATTGGAATCTGGCGGATATTAGAAATCACTTTTTGTGGCAAGCTAGATATCTCGATATTGTACCATTTTTAGGAGGAGCTCCAGCCCCACAAGTAGGAAACGGGGGAGTACATCTGATTAATGCCCCAGTTGTTGAGGAAGATGATGCAATTGAAGAGAATAACGAGGGAGAAGAAAATAATGTGGAGGAATATGAGGAGGAAGAAGATCCAGAGGAGGACCCGAATTGGATGGAAGAGGAAATACCTAGATCCCCTACCCCTCCAGCCATAGCTCCAGAGCAACCCAACCCGCTACCGGAACCAGTTGTATGGGACTTCAATAGGGATCTGGACATACCCGATAGTGGGAGGGTAGAACCAGAATTCGACCCCACCATATGGAAGGATATATACCCGATAGGCGAGCGTCCCCCAGAGGTTGATGCCATAGCCCTCGAGCCGGTAGTTCCCGACCTTGTGGAGAGAGCAAATGAAGTTGATGATATGATGGGTGAATTCCGAGAGAGATGGAAAGGATGTGGGAAGAAGCGGGAGAGAAGTGAACCGAGAGATGGGAGATAGGAGTGAATCCAACAATGGAGTTGATAGAGAGGAAGCAAATCAAGCAGGAGATCAAGAGATGAGAGAAGAAGGAAGGAAGAAGAAGAGGGGAAGAAGAGAAGGAGCCAGTAGCTCGACCCATTAGGAGAAGGAGGTTAACCGTAAGGGCTTATCTAAGTCAATTCATCCGAAAGGATGATGGAGGATCTTCTAGTCGAGGACGACTCCCCAGCCCCTCATCAGGCAACTCTGATTAAGCTATAGGATCTAGTATCCCATAGAGTCCAATGGTTTCTTTTGAATAGTAGGCAATGCGGGATGCCAAATTGCCGTAGGATCTCTTTATGGTTTAGCATGTTGTCGTTCCTTTCCTTGTCTTTTTCTTTCCATGTCCCTAGATGTTGTTAGGTAGACTTTATCGGCTAGTATCGGAAGATTTGATTTGTGTTGTCTAATTTTGTAAGCTTATTTGAAAAACAACTCTTGTACGGCGCAACAAATCAATGAAGTATATGTTGATTCCAAGAATGAGTTTCATACATATTATACATTTGCATTTAGTAATGAACTACATACATTGTACTTAATTGCATAAACATACTTTCATTCATATCATTACTTGATTTGAAATTTCTTTGATTATTACGATTTCTCTACTTTAAGAACCTTGTGGAAAATTTGAAATTCTGATATTCTGGAATCTTTTGTAAATTCTATAGTTCTTTAATTTATTCCTAGAATTTTCGCAAATTCCCTAATCAAGTTTTAAATCGCAAAACTCTAAAGAAGAAATAAAACTTATTAAGACATTATTAACAGACGAAACCGGAGAAACCGAAACAGGGAGCAAGAACCACTCCCAAGTGAGGCTAGTAGCGCGAACCAACCGATCACCCCCAAGCTAACATACCTGAAGCTGCTCAGCCCGATCCCCAAGCAGCAATGATGAATGCAATCGGAATTTAACAAATATGTTTGCTGCATTCATCCAGAACCAAAACCAGAACCAACCCCAAAATCCCGAACCAAGTCTAAGGGATTCCGCATCTTTGCCACCACCTCCACCACCCCCTCCATACAGGAGAATGCAAGCGGAGTTTCCCATACCACCTGAGGAGCAATCTTATAATGCTCGTTATCCACCCCCCCTCCGCAAAGAGGATACCAAAGGAGTTCCCTCCCCGATTTTATAAAGAGCAATCGCTACTTTGATGGGGCATTTGGAAAGCCCGACGAGGCGAGGATTGGTTAGCTCAAATAGAGCGCTCCTTTGCAGCTTACGAGACTCCACCACATCTCCGACTGGAGTACGGCACCTACATGTTGAGGTATAATGCCGGGTATGGTGGGAATCGAAACGAAGGAGTTTGGCACCCCCGATTAGTGGGAGACCTTAGAGAGTTCCTGGAACTATTTCCCTGCCAGCCTCCGAGAGTATAGCACAGATTTCCTGCATGTGAGACAAAGAGGCAGACGATCGAATAGTACGAGACGAATTCAATCACCTGCTGCAGTATGCTCCTGAATCATACAAAAACAGTGAGGAACTGCAGAAAAAGTATTCTTGGAAGGTCTCGATGAAGACCTAAGGGTGAAGATACAGGAATCTGGTTGCCGACCTACTTGAGGTAATTGAGAAGGCCCGTTGATTGAAGGGGCCAAGAAGAGAAAGTATGTGAACCGGACAAAAGAGTGTTCGGAAAAAGGCACTTTGACGCCTCCAGCTCAAGCTATAAGGGAAAAGATTCAAGCCTTACCATGGATTAAGGATAACCTGGTGGAAGTTCAACCAAACCAAGCCAACATTTCTGTTGGAAGTGCAAAGGAAGCCACTACCCAAGACAATGCCCACAGCTGAAGGGCAAGTGTTTCTTTTGTGGCGAGGCAGGTCATCTGGTTTATGCTTGCCCAAAGAAGATGGCTATAACCTGCTACCTTTGCAAGGAAAAGGGCCACGTAACCTCGAGTGCCTCAACGGAAAGTGGGACTACCCGGCCTTATGGAAATCCGGGAAATGATAACCCCAAAGGTCCGGTAGCAATGGTGGAAGCCGTGCAGCCTCGGCCATGCATGGGATGCGGCTGTATAACTTTGAAGGCCAATGGATGATCGAGGATGATGAGGAGAAGGCATGGAGCTGGCCGCACTGGACCAAGGCGACGATGTAGATGGCGGCTTAGTGACAGGTTAGTAACAAGTTCCTTTTTAGATAAAGTTCTTTGTTTTCTTAGCAAGTTTTAAAAAGGAAAATTTAAAACTGTGAAAGAGGAAAAGTTGAAATCTGGAAACCCTGGAATAGATAGCTGTTGAGTGATTAGGACCAAGTAGTGATAAATGTTTATGGTAACAGGACGCATAGGAGTAAATGGGAATGAAGCTTATGTGTTGTTTGATACGGGAGCAACCCACTCCTTTATCACTACCAGCTTGGCTAAAGCTTGGCTACCCATAGCCATGACAACCACAACCTTAAGGATTAAGACACCCACAGGTAGTGTTGTGTCGACCCGAGAGATAATAAAGGATTGTTTGCTAGAAATCCAAGGACACATCTCAGCAAGCGATTTGATAGTCTTGGAGATGAGTAAATATGAAGTTATCCTTGGGATGAATTGGCTAAGTAAGGTTAAAGCCATTGTGGACTGTCAAAGAAAGATGATAAGTTTTGATGACCACAGGAAAGAGAGTAGACTTCCTTGGAGAGATCATGGTGCGAAGAGATTACGGGTTAAGCTCCTTCGAGCTAATGATGGAAGATGAGGAAATTGTGCCAATAGAAGATGCTGGATTAGAGAGGAGAAGGAGAAAAGAGAGACATACCCGTGGTAAATGAGTTTGAGATGTATTTCCTGAAGTCTTACCCGTTTACCACCAAAAAGAGATTGATTTTGAAATCACTCTAGCTCCAGGTACAGAGCCGATATCAAAGGCACCATACCGGATGGCTCCGGTGGAATTAAGGAATTAAAACCCAATTACAGGAGCTTTTGGATCAAGGATTCATAAGACCCAGCGTGTCGCCATGGGGCGCACCGGTTTGTTTGTAAAGAAGAAGGACGGGTCTATGAGATTATGTATCGATTACGGGAGTTGAATAAAGTCACATCAAATCGATACCCCCTTCCAAGATTGATGACCTCTTTGATCAGCTTCAAGGGGCGAGTGTGTTCTCGCGCATTGATTTGCGCTCGGGTTATCACAATTGAGAATAAAGCCAAGAGTGCCTAAGACAGCCTTTCGTACACGGTACGGGCACTAAGTTCTTGGTGATGCCATTTGGGTTAACCAATGCACCGCTGCATTTATGGACCTTATGAACCGAGTTTACAAACCCTCTTGGATAAGTGTGTAATCGTGTTCATTGATGATATTTTGATCTATTCCAAAACCAGGAACAACATGAGGAGCACCTAAGGATGGCGTACAAACCTTAAGAGAAAATAAATTGTACGCCAAGCTATCTAAGTGCGATTTTTGGTTGGATAAGATATCTTTCCTTGGACATGTAGTGACGGGAGATGGAATATCGGTTGACCCCGAAAAGATCAAAGCGGTAGTGGATTGGAAACAGCCCGAAACGGTGACCGAAGTGAGAAGCTTCCTAGGTTTGGCTGGTTATTACCGCAAGTTTGTAAAGGATTTCTCCAAGATTGCCAAACCTCTGACTCAACTGAGCAAAAGAATGAGAAATTCGAATGGACAGAGAGAGGGAGCAAAGTTTCCAAGAGTTGAAACGGCGCTTAGTATCAGCTCCAATTTTGGTATTGCCCGACCCGAAAAGCCTTACACAGTGCATAGTGACGCCTCTAGGAATGGCCTCGGATGTGTACTGATGCAAGAGGGAAAAGTCATTGCCTATGCCTCCAGGCAATTAAGGCCTCATGAACAGAACTATCCAACACATGATTTGGAGTTGGCCGCTGTGGTTTTTGCCTTGAAGTTATGGAGACATTATTTGTATGGACAAAGGTGTGAAGTGTACACAGATCATAAGAGTCTCAAATACTTGTTCACACAAAAGGAGTTAAATATGAGGCAGAGACGGTGGTTGGAACTCATAAAGGACTATGACTTGGGAATAAATTACTGCCCGGGAAAGGTAAATGCTGTGGCTGACGCCTTGAGCAGAAAGAATTATGGAGAAGTGGCAGGCCTAATCACAGAGCAAAAAGAGCTAATAAAGGAATTCGAAAGGTTAAGAATTGAATTCGTAGGGCAAGATGTCGAAGTGGAGATAGCAAATTTGGTTATGGAACCCACCTTGATCGACAGGATTAAAGAAGCCCAAAGATATGATGAGGCGATAAGAAGATCAAAGAAGAAGTGCTCAAAGGGAAGTATAGTGACTTTACCCTGGATGATGAAGAGGTGGTTAGAATGAAAGGAAGATTATGTGTACCGGAAGATGAAGAATTGAGAAAAGAATCATGAGCGAAGCTCACAACTCCGGTTACACTGTGCATCCGGGAGGTACAAAAATGTATCAGGACATAAAAAGCCACTATTGGTGGAATGGATTGAAGAGGGATGTGGCGGATTAGTTATGAAGTGCGCCGTGTGTCAGCAAGTCAAAGTGGAACATCAACGGCCAGGAGGATTATTAAAGCCACTACCTATCCCCGAATGGAAGTGGGATCAATTTCAATGGACTTTGTGTGTGGATTCCCGAGGACATCCACTGGATGTGATGCAGTCTGGGTAATAGTGGACGTTTGACGAAGTCAGCACACTTCCTACCAATTAATATGACCTATTCGTTGGACAAATTGGCTAGGATCTACATCAAGAGATTGTGCGACTCCATGGTATTCCAGCGGGAATCATTTCAGATCGGGATCCAAGGTTTGTTTCGAAGTTCTGGACGAGCTACAAAAGAGCCTAGGCACCAAGTTGCATTTCAGTACTGCCTACCATCCTCAGACAGATGGACAGTCTGAGCGAACCATTCAGACCTTAGAGGACATGTTAAGGGCTTGCATATTGGAATTCAAAGGAAGTTGGGATAATCATATACCCCTAATCGAGTTTGCCTATAACAATAGCTACCACTCAACCATTCAGATGCCACCATACGAAGCCTTATATGGACGGCGTTGTAGGTCCCCTCTGTTTTGGGATGATGTGGAAAAGCTAGCTATTGGTCCTGAATTGGTTCAAGAAGCAGCTGATAAAGTCCGGGTTATTCAACAGAAAATGAAAGAAGCTCAAGACAGACAAAAGTTGGGCTGATCTGAAGAGAAGAGAACTGGAATTTCAAGTAGGCGACCATGTCTATTTGAAGATAAACCCAATCAAGAGCATAAAGAGATGCGGGCTCAAGGGAAATTAAGCCCAAGGTATATTGGACCTTTGAGATCTTGGAAAGAGTGGGAGATTTGGCCTATCGGCTAGCCTACCGCCGAATTTGTCGGGAGTTCATAATGTGTTCCACGTATCAGTGTTAAGAAGTATGTACCTGACCCTGAGCGGATAGTGGAGTTGGAACCTATTCGGTTAAAGGAAAATCTCACCTATGAAGAGCATCCAGTAGAAATCTTGGATAAGAAGACTCAGAAGCTTCGGAATAAAGAGATGATATGTTAAAGTATTGTGGAGAAACCACACTTCTGAGGAAGCAACTTGGGAAGCTGAAGAGGAAATCCGAAGGAAATACCCCGAGTTGTTTGAGAATCAAGGTACGTCAGTTCAGTTTTGAGGACAAAACTCTTTTTAAGGTGGGTAGGTTGTAAACCCCGGTTTTTCAAGTAGCCAAGATAACCCTAGAACCGGAAACCAAAACCCTAAACCGGAATAGCTCAAGTCTGGAGTGAGAACTAGGAACCCTAATTCCGGCTTTTCCTCGGTTTCCAATTAAGAAACTTTTAAGAAAATTTAAATTTTGAATATAGTTCTAATTATATTTCAAACCAAGAAAATATCAGATTTTTGAAAATTTCAATTCCGGGTCATCCCGAGACCCATTATAGAAAAACGTGCCCCGGAACTAGAATTTCAAAAATTACTTATGAGTACTCATTTGAACCGAAATAAAATAAGGATTTCAAAAATATATTTTTCATAATTTTCCGGTTTATGAAAAATACAGTTATAGCCTTTTTATTCGTATTTCATTACTACCGGAAATTAAATTGTCTTGTCAACTATTCCTCACTATTCATAAAGTACTACCTAGTCTACCTATTAGCACACTCTATAACTCTAACTCTTACCATCACTCAAATCAAATCACTCACTTTCTCCATAACTTTTGTCCTTAACCTTTCTTACAAATCATAACAACTTCACTTCAATGTTAAATCAATCAAACAAAGCAAATTTTTTTTCAAACTTTCCCCCTTCTCCACAAGTAAGCCGGTGTGATGGCCCCCTCCCCATGTCCATTTTGCAATTTTTTTTAACTCCTTTTAACCTAAACTCATTTCCTATTTAAACTACATTTTCTCTCTCTTTCCTCATTCTTTCACTTTCCAAATTTTTCAAAGTGTAAAAGCTCTCTTTTTCTCTCCCCATTTTCCCTCTTTGCCGTGACCTTCCCAAGCCCCACACACACACACATAACTTCCATTCTTCTTTTCATCTTCCATTTACCTTCAAGTAAGTAGACTTTTACTCCTTCCACTCATAGATCTTTGTTATGGCTAAGTGATTCTTGGATATTACCAACCAAAGGACCCCATGAGCTTTTGCTAGGGTCAAGGAAAGATCAAAACAAGAATACCGAACTATTACAAAGTAGATCTACCATTTAAAGGAGCTTTCATGAAAAAAGCTTTATGTTTATCCATCAAAAAGTGTTTTAAACAAAAGATCTTTTATAAAAATATAGTTTTTATGTTTTCAAAACTCATTTGAGCATATGAAATAATAGATTTACCATTTTGCTACTCATGATCATGTAGGCATTTAAGGTTTCATTATTATTTTGTGTCTATGTGCATTAATAGTTTTTAATGCTTTTGTCTTTAGTAAATAACCTTTTTAGTAGATAGATCTATGGTTAGATAAGATAATAAAGTCAAAAAGGAAAACACTTTTCAAGAAACACACTTGTGTAAATTCGGATGACTTTGTAAACCTAGGTCAAAAACACTTTTATCAACTTCTAAACATATATTTTATAAGAGAAATGAAGCCTATGGGTAATAGGTAATGTTTAGTAATATTTTTCATGAGTCTAAATGAGTTTTTACTAAAGAAAATGTTGGAAACAAGAAATGAAGTCCATAGAAGTTTTGAGCTAAAAGTCATGTAGACAAAATTCGTAATAATGGATGTAGGGTTAGAAAACACTATTTTTCCAACTTCAAAAATGATATTTTCTTAAATAAATGAAGTCCTTAGGGTATAAGTATAATAAACTTAAAGTTTTGGGTATAAATTATATTTTTCTCAAAGGAATCAACTTGAAAGTGGAAATTTCTAAATTCGGATTTTTGGAAACCCCATAGTAAAAGACCCACTTAAAAGTTTATAAATGAGGATTTTCTTAAAGAAATAAAGGCCTTAGGATATAACTAATATAAGGGTCAAATTTCTTTAAACAAAGTAGAGTTTTTCTAAAGAAAATCCTTGTAATATGTAGGTGTGGTCAAGTGTAGTAAATTCACTTAGTAAACATTGGTATAAAATGGTTTCTAAGAAAAGTTTATTTTAAAATTCTTTAAACCTAAAAAGTTATAAGAACATATACTCATTAAAGTTCACATCATGACATTCATGATAGGGAAAATCATTACCATTGCATTTAGTATCATTTTATACTTAGGAATCTCAAATGCATTCATGAAAACCGCATTTTTGGAATTGATAAACCCGCTGTACAGATCTGATCCCTCAATTCCGAGGCTTATATATTTTCAAAACTTGATTTAAACTCCATATTTAGAAAGCTCTTCCGAAGTAGATAGAAATCGGTATAAAATTTGCGAAATTCCGACTTAAAACGATCAAGTTATGGCCATTTTAAAACGGAACTTCGGAAATGACGCGAATTCCGATTTTACTAAGTTTTCTTAGAGTTTTAGTGCCTAAGTTGGTAGAATACTTATTAGGATATTTCTTATCTGAATAGGTGAACCCGTGGACGGTGACTATTTGCCTCCGGATTACTATTACTAGAAGAACGGTGTACCAATGGCGGAGTGAGTTTTTCTTCCCGATTCATTTATTGTATGTGCTTGTAAAGTAGTGCACTAGAATGTAGGAAAATGAATGGAATATGAATAATGGGTAATGATGGGAAATTATATGTTGATGATGATGTGAGAACTCACATTAAGAATATCGAAACCGGGTATTAAACTTTGGTTGTGTAGTTAGCTATGATGGATTGTCTGAAAAATTGTTTGATCGCCTAAGTAAAATGGCTTAATCAAATACTTGGACTAATGCTAAATTGACATGTGCATATCACAAGGGGAAGGAGCATTAGCATTTGTAGGTTAGTCGTGAACCATAAACGACATCGAATAATCGTAGGTTAGTCATGAACCATAAACGACATCGAATAATCATAGGTCAGTCGTGAACCATAAACGACATCGAATAATCGTAGGTTAGTCGTGAACCATAAACGACATCGAATAATCATAGGTTAGCCGTGAATCATAAACGGGATATTGTTAGTACCGCAGTAGTCGTTAATCTGCTAACCCGATGGAGGGCGCAATCCATCCACATATGATTTCTGGTTGGTCATATGTATGTTGAACTCATGTGTTTGATGCATACACTTGCTTGATTAATAACTTGATTGAATTGCAGTGACATAAATGTTTTTGTGGGAGATTACACTCACTAAGCTAGTTAGCTTACGTCCCTACAGTCCATTCCTTTTGCAGCTTACCCATTTGTGGCTTAGGCGACGTGACCCGGCTAAACAGGTACCGAAGCTAGGAGTTTTCCCTAGAAGTTGTAATTTATGTATTAGACTTCCATAGAAAACTTCTAAGACTTGGATGACTGTAATAGACTGTTAAATATTCTTTTGCGGGGAATGCCCCTTAGAATTTGTAATATTTATTTATGTTTCTTGAATTATATCCTACTGCCTATGCATGCCAAATTAAGCTTTTGTCTCCATTTGGACTTGTACTCTATTGTTGTAAAGGTACGCCTTACATCTATATAGACTCTCGAAAGACTAAGGTGGTAATTCGGGAATCTTATACGGCATGCGGCGGACTGTTACGTTTAGGGTACCCTATGGGGCGTGACACCGGCAGTGTAGTCATCCAACGCCGGTAGCTTACAAGGATAGGCCGGCGGTGTAGAGATGGCTTATACTGAATAGAAGCTACGTAAAAATTATTTTCACATAAAAACAAACGAAAGCCGGACATCTGGGATTCTACGCCGGCAGCGTAGATACCAGCGTACATTAAAAGCCGACAGCTTTCAAGCCGATGTAACCTATAAGAAATAATTTGCAAAACAAAATCAACGCCGACATCCTTGAGCCAACTTACACCTATATTTTCTTCTACGAAAGCCTATTTTTGATATGAACAGAATATATATATATACGTATATAAATATAATGAGCTTACTAAAGATATATTATATATATATATGATAATGTAGAATTTATTGAGTAGATAAGCAAATACAAATATTTAGAATATTTTTATTAAAATTTGATAATTCTTAAAACCCTAGAATTAGAAAAAAATATTAAGTGTTAATGAAATTTATAAATAGTCAAATATTTGTTTTAAATAGATAAAATAGGTAAGAATGGAAATTGAAATAAGCTAAATTTTTGAGTAATTTGACTTCTAAAAATAACAAAATAATTGTACGAAATAAATTAGGAGAAACACAATGACACTAAGCAATAATAAATAGATATGATTAACTATATTAAGTTCGATATAGGATAACATAAAATCAGTATTAGTCACTACCAAAGCCTGATAAATATCAAGTTTAGGACACTAGCCACGTATAAGAATTTAGTTATATAAATCTATATTATATTGATAAATACCTTATTCATCTTAATAGGTGACTTTGATACACTAGAAGATCTTCCAGCTGATTATTACGATTAAGTCAGTATGAGCAGGTGAGTAATTCAGTCATATTGTACTATTTGTGCTTGTAATTAGTTAAACATATAATATAAAGATAATCAAATGAATGTTTTGTTGAAAGTATGTTGTGATCTGATTGTATGATTGTTAATCTATCCTTACAAAAGTGATAATGCAATGATTTGATGTTGTGAAGTAGTATGATGATGATGTGTGTAATGTATGATCACCATGAAATTGAATAAGAACTATTGACTTAATAAAATAATCTGATCATGCATTGCACAAACTGCATTATTGCATAAAAAAGGGATGATAGCCTGCTACTATTAATATTTTGGTTCTCTGTTAACACTTGGTTTTCTAATGTGTTAGTTCTTCTAAGGTTTTCTTTATTCCATTGGTTCTACGGGAACTAAGTGGTAACGAAGAACGCCGCCCGTAGTATCACTTTGAAATGATTAATACTTAGGGAGTTTCTAAGGTGGATACAGAAATGGTCAGTTAAATTATTATATTTAAAGTGATAACTCTAAAATGAGAAATCGTTGATTTTTTTGTAAACTTAGTCTCTCCTGGGCAGGTGGGTCATGGAGTAATGGTTCTTCGACCTTGAAAAAGAGGGTGTAAATCATTTTCCTGTTTTCATTAGATCATCCAAGCTTGTATCTATGCATATGGTTGAGTACTTGCATTACATATGATTTGCTAATAACTTGTGTGATATAGGATATGTCTGGTTATTCACTGAGTTGTGGGTTCGCTCATACTTCAACAGTCTTTTAGGTTTACCCTACGACCCTGGTTAGTCACTTCCAGGAACATGGCTCCAGTAAGAGCTTAGAAGCTGGTAAGTCTATAGTTATACTTTGGATTAATGGTTATGTAATCCTAGAATAGAGTATAACCCCGGTATTCTCAGTAGTTAAGAAACCCAAAGTTGGAAGCGAAACCCTAATCCGGTCCAGTTGAATCCAGTGGAAGAAGCCAAGGAACCCTAAATCCGGCTTTCCTTCGGTTTCATAATAAAAGAAATTTTATAAAGTAAATGAAGTTGAATTATTGTTTTAAAGAACATTTTAAACCTTTGAAAGTTTTAAATTCTGGAATTTTTCAATTCCGAGCCTTCCCGAGCTCAATTACGGAAAAGCGTGCCCCGGACCACGGATTCAGAAAAATGTTTCGAAATATTCATTAGAATCGTAATTTTATAAGGATTCCAAAAATATCAATTTTATAATTTTCCGAGCTATAAAAATTACAGTTATAGCTTTTTCCGTGTTTTCGGTACAGCCGGTAAAGTAGATGTCTTGTCTACTATTCACAAGTACAACCTATACTACACACTACCCATACCCTATTCTTACATCCTTACAACCACTCATTTCAATTTTCTTTTCCAAGAAATTTTGTCTCTTAAATAATTAACATACTTATTACATTTCAATTTACTAAATTACAAATATCAAATTTTAAAACACACACACACACACTCATGGATGTGGCCAGCGCCTCTCCCCCCCCCTTTGTTCCCTCTCAATTTAATTATTTTTACTACATTTTATTTAGCTAAACCCTAAATTCACTTCATATATAAACATATTTTTCTCTCTCTCTCTTCATTTCTTCTTGTTTCAATTTTTTTCAAAGAGTAAAAACTCTCTCTTTTACCCCCTTTGTGCCGTGAGCCTTGCCCCCCCTTCCCTCTCACAACTTCAACTTGTTTTCTTCTCTTTTCCACTTCAAGACTCCTTTGGTATGTTGATTTTAGACCTTGTTCATCCCAAATCTTGTAATGGCAATATCATTCTTGTGTGTTTTCTCATTTAGATCCAATGAGCATGAGCAAGGGACATGAAAACACTACTACAAGAATCTCAAGCCATCACAAGAAGTGGATCTAGTCTTTGAATGAGTTTTGTTTGAAATATCAACTTGTTCATGCATGTAAAGTAGAGATCTTGCATATATATTGTTGTTCATGCCATGAGATCCATGATTTATGCATTATATATAGTAGATCTAAAGTTTAGACATCCACAACTCCATGTACATGTATGATCATAGAGTTATTTTGATTTCCATGCATTGATGATCATAAAATGTAGTCTTGTATATGTATAGAGATGTTAGATAGTAGATCTTCAAATATAAGAAGCAAGAACATTGAAAAATAAAAGACTTTGTAGGAAATGGTTTGTTGGAAATTCGGATGAAATTGAAACCCTACCTTAAAAGCCACCAAAATCATTTTTAAACTCATTGTTCACAAGAAAAATGAAGGATATGTGTAATAGGTATATTAAAGTAATGATTTTCATAAGTTTGAATGAGTTTAGGCATAATAGGAATGTAAAACAAGTGGTGGAATTAGAATGAAAAATATTGATATGTTGATCAATGGTTAAATTCGTAACTTAGGTTCATGCCTACAAGAACACTTAGTATCTAAGTCCAAATTGGATGTTTTATAGGCTAAATGAAGTCTTTAGATAATATATATTGGAGCTTCAAATTATAGTTCATTAGACAAGTTTTTCCATAAGAAAAATGCAAGAAAATGAAATTTCAAAAATTCGGATTTTTACAAAAAGCTTGTTTAAAAACATGTTTACCAAATGAAAAATGAGAATTTTTATGCATGAATGAAGGCCATGATTAATATAGACTTTGAGAACTTATTTTCATTTAGATAACAAGTGGATTACAAGATTACAAGTCAAAGAAACCCTAAGAAGTGTAAAGTGGAAGAATAGCTTCTTAGAAATAACCTTTATGAAATTTTCCAACACTTAGGAGTTCATAAGAGTTTATTATCACAAAATCATCATGACCATGCATATATTGAGTTCATTACATGACATTCATGCTAGGAATTCATTTCCATACCAATCATTTATGAATCATCAACTAGGAACATTTCTTATCAAAAGCAAAACAATTTTCGGAATTGGAGAAATTGTGGAACAGATCTGATCCTACTGTTCCGTGAATTTACTATTTTCAAAACTTGAAAATAATACTAGAAATAGATAGATCTTTCGAAGTAGATAGAGATCGATATAAAATTTGCGAAATTCCGAGTTAAAATGACCAAGTTATGGCCGTTTTAATTCGAACTTCCGCAAATAGCGAGAAATCCGAATCCATCTAGTTTAGATGTATAGCTTGATTTAGTTACATAATGAGAGTCTCATTAGATTATCTTGCTTGTAGGTGATCCCGAGCAGGACGACACCCTACCTCCCTGTCACGCCCCATAGGGTACCCTAAACGTAACAGTCCGCCACATGCCATATAAGATTCCCGAATTACCACCTTAGTCTTTCGAGAGTCTCATATAGATGTAGCGTACCTTTACACAATAGAGTACAAGTCCGAATGGAGATAAAAGCTTAATTTGGCATGCATGGGCAATAGGATATAATTCATGAACATAAATAAATATTACAGAATTCTAAGGGGCATTCCCCCGCAAAAGAATATTTAACGGTCCATTACAGTCATCCAAGTCTTAGAAGTTTTCTATGGAAGTCTAATACAAAAATTACAACTTCTAGGGAAAACTCCTAGCTTCGGTACTGTTCAGCCGGGTCTCTTCGCCTAAGCCATAAATGTGTAAGCTGCAAAAGGAACGGACTGTAGGGACGTAAGCTAACTAGCTTAGTGAGTGTAATCTCCCACAAAAACATTTATGTCACAACAATTCAAGCAAGTTATTAATCAAGCAAGTGTATGCATCAAACACATGAGTTCAATATACATATGACCAACCGGAAATCATATGTGGATGGAATTGCGCCCTCCATCCCGGGTTAGCAGATTAACGAATCCTGCGGACTAACAATATCCCGTTTATGGATCACGGCTAACCTACGATTATCGATGTCGTTTATGGTTCACGACTAACCTACGATTATTCGAAGTCGTTTATGGTTCACGACTAACCTACGATTATTCGATGTCGTTTATGGTTCACGACTAACCTACAAATGCTCATGCTCCATCCCCTTGTGATATGCACATGTCAATTTATCATTAGTCCAAGTAGTTGCTTAAGCCAATTTACTTAGGCGATCAATCAATTTATCAGACAAACCATCATAGCTAACTATACAATCAAAGTTTATCACCCGGTTTCGATATTCTTTATTTATGTTCTCACACATCAACATCAATCATATAATTCCCCATTAATCCCCATTATTCATATTCCATTCAATTGACCTACATTCTAGTGCACTACTTTACAAGCACATACAATAAATGAATTGGGAAGAAAAACTCACTCCGCCATTGGTACTCTGGTCTTCTAGTAATAATAGTCCGGAGGTAACTCGTCACCGTCCACGGTTCACCTATTCATATAAGTAAATTACTCTAAAAGTATTCTATCAACTTAGGACACTAAACTCTAAGAAAACTTAATGAAATCGGAATTCGCGTCATTTCCGAAGTTCCGTTTTAAAATGGCCATAACTTGGTCGTTTTAAGTCGGAATTTCGCAAATTTTATACCGATTTCTATCTACTTCGGAAGAGCTTTCTAAATATGAAGTTTAAATCAAGTTTTGAAAATATCTAAGCCTCAGAATTGAGGGATCAGATCTGTACAGCGAGTTCCTTGATTCCAAAAATGCGGTTTTGATGAATGCATTTGAGATTCCTAAGTATAAAATGATGCTAAATGCAATGGTAATGATTTTCCCTATCATGAATGTCATGATGTGAACTTTAATGAGTCTATGTTCTTACAACTTTTTGGATTTAAAGAATTTTACAAATAAACTTTTCTTAGAAACCATTTCATACTAATGTTTAGTAAGTGAATTTACTACACTCGCCCACATCTACATTTTACATGGATTTTCTTTAGGAAAACTCTATTTTGTTTAAAGAATATTTGACCCCTATATTAGTTATATCCTAAGGCCTTTATTTCTTTAATAAAATTCACATTTATAAACTTCTAAGTGGGTCTTTTACTATGGGGTTTCCAAAAATCCGAATTTACAAAAGTTCATTTTCAAGTTGATTCCTTTAGGAAAAATATATTTTATATTTGAAACTTTAAGTATCTATTATACCTATATCCTAAGGACTTCATTTATTTAAGAAAATATCATTTTTGAAGTTGGAAAAATAGTGTTTTTTAACCCTACATCCATTATTACGAATTTGGTTTTCATAACTTTAACTCAAAACTCCTATGGACTTCATTCTTGTTTCAACATTTTCTTTAGTAAAAACTCCTTTAGACTCATGAAAAATACTACTAAACATTATCTATTACCCATAGGCTTCATTTCTCTTATGAAATACATGTTTAGAAGTTGTTAAAAGTGTTTTTGACCTTGGTTTTCAAAGTCATCCGAATTTTCAAAGGTCTTTTTCTTGTAAAGTACTTTTCTTTGACTTCATGGACCCATATATATATAGATCTATACACTAGAAAAGTCATTTACTAAAGACAAAAGTGTTAAAGACTATTTATGCACATATGAACAAAATAATAATGAAACTATAAATGCTATATGATCATGAGTATCAAGATGATGGATCTACTTTATCAAAAGCTAAATGAGTTTTAAAAACATAAAAACCATATTTTATTAAAAGATCCTTTGTTTAAAAGACTTTTGATGGATAAAAGTAAAGCTTTTGGTATAGAAACTCCTTTAAAAGATAGATCTACTTTGTAATGGTTCGGATTTTTGGTTGATCTCATTGTTCCTACTATAAGATCATGGGAACATGGAGTTGAGATAACCAAAAATCACTTAGCCATAACAAAGTTTCATGAGTTAGAAGTAGTGGATCTTTACTTACTTGAAGTGGGAATGGAAGATAAAAGAAGAAATATAGGAATTGTGAGTGTGTGTGGGGGCTCTAAGTTTCGGCCAAAGGGGAAAGAAGAGAGGATTGAGGAGCTTTTTCACACTTTGTAACTTTTGGAAAGTGGAGAATGAGGAGAGAGAGAATAAAGATAGTTTATATAGGAGTAGAACTTAGGTTAAGTGAAGAAGGAAAAATTCAAAGGAGCATGGGAGGGGGGGGGGGGGGGGGGGGGGGGTGGAAGTTCAAAGGGGGGGGAAGCTTGCTTTGTCCATTTTGATTTAGCCTTGATGTGATTCTTACATCATTAGTCATAGTTTGTAAGAGGTGAAGGACAAAAGTTATAGAAGAAAGGGAGGGATTTGATTGATGGTAAGGGTTAGACTTGTAGGATAGGCTAATAGGTAGGCTATGGTACTTTATGAATAGTAATGAATAGTTGACAAGACAATTTAATTTCCGGTAGTAATGAAATACGAATAAAAAGGCTATAACTGTATTTTTCATAAACCGGAAAATTATGAAAAATATATTTTTGAAATCCTTATTTTATTTCGTTCAAATGAGTACTCATAAAATATTTTTGAAATTCTAGTTCCGGGGCACGTTTTTCTATAATGGGTCTCAGGATGACCCGGAATTGAAATTTTCTTAAAATCAGATATTTTCTTAGTTTGAAATATATTTCAAGAACTATAATCAAAATTAAATTTTCTTAGAAAAGTTTATCAACTGGAACCGAGGAAAAGCCGGAATTAAGGTTTCTAGTTCTTATTCCAGACTTGAGCTATTCCGGTTTAGGGTTTTGATTTCCAATTCTAGGGTTATCTTAGCTACTTGAAAAACCGGGGTTTACACTCCCGACTACTACTACTAGAAAGATCGGCGTCCAATGGCCGAGTGAGTTTTACTTCCACTCTCAATTAATGAATGTGATTGTAATGTAGTGGTACTAGTGGTATAGGCAAAGATAAAAAGAAATTGTATATGCATGATGGTTATATGGGAATTATATATGTTGTCTTCTGCTGATATGTGAAATGGAACTTAATGAATATCGAAACCGGGTGTTAAGCTGTTGACTGATTAGCTAGTATCTTATGATGAATATCTGCGAATACTTGTTGGTCACATAAAAGAAGAATTAATGAATATTCGACTTCAATTGTAAATTGAATTCATTCATATCACGATGGGGTTGGAGCATTCGCATTGGTTGGTTTTTCTGATCCATAAAACGAATATGTTGGTTAATCGTGATCCATAAAACGAATTTGTTGGTTAATCAGACTTAGCAAGAAAACGTTTTTAACTCCATTTAACCTATTAGTTAGATTTCTAAGTCCGGTTTCTTTTAATTCTATTGTCTTGCTTTATAACCTAGTGCTCTGATACCAACTTAAACTGTCATGCCCTGTAGGGTATCCTAAACGTAACAGCCCGCTACATACTAAGTAAGACTCTCGAGTTCCCACCCGAGCCCTTCGGGAGTCTTAAGTAGATGTAAAGCGTTCCTTTACGACAATAGAATACTTCAACAAATGGAGTTAAACAGCTTAATGTGGCATTCATTAGCCATAGATAATAAATCAAAACACGTAATTATAGTTTACAAAATCTAAAGGGCATTCCTCCGCAAAATAATAACAAGTCCATTACAGTCATCCAAAGTCCTTAGTTTCTAACGGAAGTCTATACAAAAAGAATGGATTAAACTTCTATGGGAAACCTCCTATCTCCGGTACCTATGCTGTGGCTTGCCTCGGCCTAAGCCATATAAACTCGTGCTGCAATAGATAAAAACTATGGGGCGTAAGCTAACTAGCTTAGTGAGTAATAACTTCCATAACACAATTAAATACAATCATTCGAGCAAGTGATTATTCAAGCAAGTGTATGCATCAAACAAATGTGATCAACAAACGTATGACCAACCGGAAATCATATGTGGATGGACTTGCGCCCTCCATCTCGGGTTAGCAGATTAACGAATCCTGCGATACTTTATATGTGTATGCCCATGATAACTTGTATGATCACCCTGACTGGAATTTAGCACACTTGGCATGCGATTTACTTAGATATTCTCCCACCCCGAGTGATAGCTCCACCCCCAGCCATTGATATAGGCATGCAATTGAATGGGGCGCCTGTAATCGGAGAGGATGAGGAAAAAGAAGAAGAAGAGGACCCGGAAGAAGATCCTAACTGGGAAGAAAATGTAGTTCCTAGAACCCCTACCCCACCTGTCGAGCCAGAAGCTGAAGTGAATCCGGAACCCAACCCAATTGTATGGGATTTTGATAGAGAGCTGGAGATACCTGATAGTGGTAGGGTGGAACCCGAGTTTGACCCCTTGATGTGGAGAGACGTTTATGTAGAAGGTGAAAATCCCCCTGTACTTGATATGGTAGTAGCTGAACCTGTAGCCCCCGAGCCTATGGAGGTAGAAGGTATGGGTGGAGAGCCAGTAAGAGAGAATGAGGTGGTAGAGACTCAGGTGAGTGAGCCGGAGGTTAGAGGTGAGGAGAATGATGTGAGCTCGAGGGAAGGGCAAGGTACTGAGGAAGAGGAGGAAAGTGAAGATCAGGAACCCCTAGTCCGACCTACTAGGAAGCAGAGGATGACTACGAGGGAGTACCTTAGTTTGTTTATCCGACGGGACGACGGTGGTTCTTCCAGCAGGAGACGACCTCCTAGTTCGACCCCCAATGACTCTAGTGCTGAGTAAAGACCGAGATGATAACTAACCCATGAAGTCCAAGAGGAGTCCTGATTTTCTTATTTTGTAGTAGGCAATGCGGGATGCCAATTTGCCTTAGGATTTCAGGATAGTTAGTATTTTATTTGTTTCTTTTCCTTGTATTTTGTCATGTTTCCGGGAATAGGGAAATTGTTTAGAATCGGAATTGGAACTTAGCTAGTCAAAATTTGGGGACCAAATCTTGATGTAATATTTGTATGGCTCGTAAAGTAATGAAAAGGTCATGTTTGTTTCAAAGAAAAGGAGTTGTGAAAAGCATGCATGCTAGTCATGAGGCATAAAGAACATCAACCGCATATAGATCACATGAGCATTCGTTCATTCACATTATCGTTATGAAACTTCAACTTGTTACTCTATGTGTGAAATTTTTTTTCATTTTCCTTATGATTTTATGGATTTATGAATTCCATTTCTTTCCAAGTTTGATTTCCAGATTTTCGCAACTTTTGAACTTGTTAATAATCTTGTTCCTTCAAAATCTAAAACCTACTAAAGATACTAAAAATTCATTAAACATTGTATAAATAGACGAAACCGACGAATTCGGAATCGGGAACAAGGGTCTAATTCGAATGAAGCCGATCAACCGGCTATGCCATAACCTAACCCTCAAGGAGCAGCACCCCAAAACCAACAGGGTGATGTGCTAAATGCGATTGGACAATTGGCCAATCTTTTGAACACTTTCATCTTGAATCAGAATCCGGTTCAGAACCCACACCCAGGTTAAAGTACTCGGGATTCGGCCCCACATCCCCCACCTACAGATCATCGGGAAATGACTACAGAGGCACCAGCTCCACAAGAGGAGCATTCCTATAATGTGCCACCGCCACCACCCCCGCCATACAGGAGACCCCACCGAAGCTCCTTGCCGGATTTTATTAAGAGCAACCGGTATTTTGATGGAGCATTCGGTAAACCGGATGAAGCCGAGGACTGGTTGGCTCAGGTTGAGCGTTCTTTTGCTACATACGAGATTCCACCTTATCTGCAGTTGGAATATGGAACATATATGCTGAGGTATAATGCACGGGTCTGGTGGGACTCCAAGAGAAGGAACTTGACTTCTCCGACCACTTGGGAAACCTTTCGCCAGGAATTTCTGAATAATTATTTTCCCTCCAGTTTGAGAGTGAAATACAATGCTGATTTCCTCCATGTTAAGCAAAAGGGGAGGACAATAGAACAATATGAAACCGAATTCGTTCACTTGCTGCAGTATGCACCTGAGTCTTTCAGGGATAGTGAAGAATTAAAGAAGCAGGTGTTTCTGGGAGGCTTAGATGAGGAACTGCGGATCAAGTTGGAAGAGTTTGGAGTCAGGACATATCTTGAAATGGTAGAGAAGGCCCGGGTAATTGAAGGGGCCAGAAAAAGAAAGTATCAGGAGCCTGAAAAGAGGGTATTTGGAAAGAGGCCATTCGACGCCTCGAGTTCAGGGTTCAAAGGAAAGAGGTACAGACCGTACCAAGGATTCAAGGATGAGTCTAGTAGCAAGCCGACCCAGTTCAAGACCAATGTCACATGTTGGAAATGTAAGGAGGCATACGCTCTTAGGCAATGCCAGTTGTTTAAAAAAAAAATGCTATTTCTGTGGCGACGCTGGCCACATGGTCTACACGTGCCCAAAGAAGCTGGCTGTGACTTGCTTTATTTGCAAGGAGAAGGGACATCTAGCCTCTGAATGTTCCAGTGGAAAAGCGTGGCGCTCGACCCTATTGAACTCAAGTAATACCAACCCTATGAGGTCGGGTAACAAATGGGAGCCGAGCAGCTTCAGCAATGCATGGGATGAGGTTGTATAACTTCGAAGGCCAGTGGATGGTCGAGGAAGATGAGAGGAGATGTAGAATTGGCAGCTTTGGATCAAAGCGAAGGCGCTGATAGCGGCCTGGTGACAGGTTAGTAACAGGAACCTCTCTAGCTGAAATTTAAGTTACAAATTTAAATTGTTGCCTGAATAAAATTGAATATGATATGGGAAAGCTGGAAGTAGGGACCTTATGTAGGTAGCCTTAAGAGTGTTGTAGAGTTCAATTGTGATGGATATTTGTTGACCTCAGGGCACATACGGATAATGGCGTGGAAGCTTACGCTTTATTTGACACGGGAGCGACTCATTCGTTCGTCACCAATAGTTTGGCTAACCAATTGGGATTACCTATAGCCACGACTACGGTTAGTCTACAGATTAAGACCCCCACAGGAAGTGTTGTATCAACCCGAGAATTGGTGATGGATTGTCCGTTGGAAGTTCATGGACATAGCTCCAAGAGTGATTTAATAATGTTGGAAATGAATAAGTACGAAGTTATTCTCGGGATGAGTTGGCTAAGCAAGGTGAAAGCGATAGTGGATTGTCAAAAGAAGACAGTGAGTTTCTATGATCAATTGGGAGAAAAAGTAGAATTTGTAGGAGAAACCCTAGTTCTAAGAAGGTTTGGTGTAAACTCGTTTGAGCTAATGATGGAAGATGAGGAGGTGATACCAATCGAGGGTGTCTTGGATGAAGAGGGAACCCGTGAGGGAAAGGAGATACCGGTGGTGAATGAGTATTTGGATGTGTTTCCTGAGATCCTACCGGGATTACCACCAAAAAGAGAAATTGATTTTGAGATCGTTTTGGCTCCAAACACCGAACCGATATCCAAAGCACCATACCGGATGCCACCAGCTGAGTTGAAAGAGCTAAAAGCACAATTGCAAGAACTTTTGGATCAAAAATTTATAAGACCAAGTGTATCGCCATGGGGTGTACTCGTTTTGTTTGTAAAGAAGAAGGACGGATCGATGAGATTGTGTATCGACTATCGGGAGCTGAATAAAGTGACTGTCAAGAATCGGTATCCCTTACCAAGGATTGATGATTTGTTTGACTAGCTGCAAGGGACTTGTGTGTTCCCACGCATTGATTTGCGTTCGAGATATCATCAGTTGAGGATTAAACCTGAGGATGTACCCAAGACGGCTTTTCGTACCCGTTATGGACACTACGAGTTCCTGGTAATGTCATTCGGACTGATTAATGCACCAGCTGCATTTATGGATCTGATGAACAGAGTCTATAAGCCACTTTTGGATAAGTGTGTGATAGTCTTCATCGATGACATACTCATATATTCGAAGCCAGGGAACAACACGAGGAACATCTTCGTTTGGCATTGCAAACCTTACGGGATAATAATTGTACGCCTAGCTGTCCAAGTATGTCTTTTGGTTGGATAGGATATCGTTTCTTGGACATGTAGTAACCGGTGATGGGATATCGGTTGACCCCGAAAAGATCAAGGCTGTAGTGGAATGGAAGCCACCACAAACGGTTACCGAAGTAAGAAGTTTCTTGGGATTAGCTGGCTACTATCGCAAGTTTGTGAAGGATTTCTCTAAGATAGCCAAGCCACTGACTCAACTAACTCAAAAGAATGAGAAATTCGTTTGGACGGACAAGAGGGAACAGAGCTTCCAAGAATTGAAGCGACGATTGGTATCGGCACCGATTCTAGTTTTACCAAACCCAGAAAAGCCCTACACGGTACATAGTAACGCCTCAAGGAATGGCCTTGGATGCGTCATGATGCAAGAAGGGAAGGTTATTGCATATGCTTCTCGGCAATTGAGACCGCATGAGCAGAATTACCCTACGCATGATTTGGAACTAGCTGCCGTTGTCTTCGCTTTGAAGTTATGGAGACATTATCTATATGGGCAAAGGTGTGAGATATACACAGATCATAAAAGTCTTAAATACTTGTTCACACAGAAAGAACTAAACAAGACAAAGGAGGTGGCTAGAATTAATAAAGGATTATGATCTGGGAATAAATTACTGTCCAGGGAAAGTGAATGCGGTCGCGGATGCCCTAAGTTGAAGAATCACGGAGAAGTAGCCGCCTTGATCACAAGTCAAAGAGATTTGATTAAGGAGTTTGAGAAGCTAAGGATCGAGTTCATAGATCAAAGCGCTAAGCATGAGATATCCAACTTGGCACTAAAACCGACCCGCATAGAGAGAATCAAGGAAGCCCAAAGGTATGACGAGGTGATACAGAAGATAAAAAGGGAAACACAAGCAGGAAAGTACCTTGACTTTGCCGTAGATGATAAAGATGTGATCCGAATGAACGGAAGGCTGTGTGTACCAGAGGACGAGGAGTTGAGGAAGGAAATAATGAGTGAAGCACATAACTCCGGATATACCATGCATCCGGGAGGCACCAAAATGTATCAAGATTTGAAAAGCTGCTATTGGTGGAATGGCATGAAGCGAGATGTGGCAGATTATGTAATGAAGTGTCCAATATGCCAACAGGTGAAAGTAGAGCACCAAGACCAGGCGGATTGCTAAAGCCCTTACCCATTCTCGAATGGAAGTGGGATCAGATCCATGGATTTTGTGTGGTTTTCCAACTCCATCTGGTTGTGATGCAATATGGGTGATAGTGGACCGATTGAACGAAGTCGGCGCATTCTTACCCATAAACAACCTACTCAATGGAAAGATTAGCCAAGATCTATATCAGAGAGATCGAAATACATGCATACCTGCAGGGATATATCCGATAGAGACTCAGATTCGTCCAATTTTTGGACAAGCTTGCAAAAGAACTTAGGTGCACCAAATTGCATTTAGCACGGCTTATCACCCTCAGATCGATGGACAAGTCTGAGCGGACGATCCAAACCCTAGAAAATGTCGAAGCGTGTGCCTTGGAATTCAAAGGAATTGGGATAGTCATGTACACCTAATCGAGTTTGGCTTATAATAACAGCTATCACTCTACCATCCAGATGCCACCGATGAAGCTTTGTAGAGTGGACGGCGTTGTAGATCCCCTTTTTTTGGGATGAAGTGGAAAAGGTAGCAATTGGGCCGGAATTGGTACAAGAAGCCGTGGATAAAGTGAGATTAATTCAGCGGAAAATGAAAGAAGCTCAGGACCGGCAAAAGAGCTGAGCAGATTTGAAAAGAAGAGAACTTCAGTTCAAGGTGGGTGATCATGTGTACCTAAAGATAAACCGATTAAAAGTATTAAGAGGATGTGTACACAGGGGAAGTTAAGCCCGAGATACATTGGACCTTTTGAAATCTTAGAAAGAGTCGGAGATCTAGCATATCAGCTAACCCTGCCACCAAATTTGTCCGGGATCCACAATGTATTCCATGTGTCAGTCTTGAGAAGATACGTTGCCGACCCAGAAAGGATTCTGGAATTGGAACCAATTCAGTTGAAGGAAAACCTGACATATGAGGAACACCCAGTGAAGATATTGGATAAGAAAACTCAAAGGCTACGAAACAAAGACATTCACTACGTTAAAGTGTTATAGAGAATCATGCCTTTGAGGAAGCAACCTGGAAGCTGAAGATGAAATCCGGATAATACCACCCCAGATATTTGAGGGACAAGGTACGTCAGTTCCGTTTTGAGGACAAAACTTTATTAAAGGTGGGGAGGTTGTAAACCCCGGTATTCTCAGTAGTTAAGAAACCCCAGAAGTTGGAAGCGAAACCCTAATCCGGTCCAGTTGAATCCAGTGGAAGAAGCCAAGGAACCCTAAATCCGGCTTTCCTTCGGTTTCATAATAAAAGAAATTTTATAAAGTAAATGAAGTTGAATTATTGTTTTAAAGAACATTTTAAACCTTTGAAAGTTTTAAATTCTGGAATTTTTCAATTCCGAGCCTTCCCGAGCTCAATTACGGAAAAGCATGCCCTGGACCACGGATTCAGAAAAATGTTCTGGAATATTTATTAGAATCGTAATTTTATAAGGATTCCAAAAATATCAATTTTATAATTTCCGAGCTATAAAAATTACAGTTATAGCTTTTCCCATGTTTTCGTACAGCCGGTAAAGTAGATGTCTTGTCTACTATTCACAAGTACAACCTATACTACACACTACCCATACCCTATTCTTACATCCTTACAACCACTCATTTCAATTTTCTTTTTCCAAGAAATTTTGTCTCTTAAATAATTAACATACTTATTACATTTCAATTTACTAAATTACAAATATCAAATTTTAAAACACACACACACACACTCATGGATGTGGCCAGCGCCTCCCCCCCCCCCCCCCCCCCCCCCCCCCCCCCCCCCCCCCCCTTTTGTTCCCTTTCAATTTAATTATTTTTACTACATTTTATTTAGCTAAACCCTAAATTCACTTCATATATAAACATATTTTTCTCTCTCTCTTCATTTCTTCTTGTTTCAATTTTTTTCAAAGAGTAAAAACTCTCTCTTTTACCCCCTTTGTGCCGTGAGCCTTGCCCCCCTCCCCTCTCACAACTTCAACTTGTTTTCTTCTCTTTTCCACTTCAAGACTCCTTTGGTATTGATTTTAGACCTTGTTCATCCCAAATCTTGTAATGGCAATATCATTCTTGTGTGTTTTCTCATTTAGATCCAATGAGCATGAGCAAGGGACATGAAAACACTACTACAAGAATCTCAAGCCATCACAAGAAGTGGATCTAGTCTTTGAATGAGTTTTGTTTGAAATATCAACTTGTTCATGCATGTAAAGTAGAGATCTTGCATATATATTGTTGTCATGCCATGAGATCCATGATTTATGCATTATATATAGTAGATCTAAAGTTTAGACATCCACAACTCCATGTACATGTATGATCATAGAGTTATTTTGATTTCCATGCATTGATGATCATAAAAATGTAGTCTTGTATATGTATAGATGTTAGATAGTAGATCTTCAAATATAAGAAGCAAGAACATTGAAAAATAAAAGACTTTGTAGGAAATGGTTTGTTGGAAATTCGGATGAAATTGAAACCCTACCTTAAAGCCACCAAAATCATTTTTAAACTCATTGTTCACAAGAAAAATGAAGGGTATGTGTAATAGGTATATTAAAGGAATGATTTTCATAAGTTTGAATGAGTTTAGGCATAATAGGAATGTAAAACAAGTGGTGGAATTAGAATGAAAAATATTGATATGTTGATCAATGGTTAAATTCGTAACTTAGGTTCATGCCTACAAGAACACTTAGTATCTAAGTCTAAATTGGATGTTTTATAGGATAAATGAAGTCTTTAGATAATATATATATTGGAGCTTCAAATTATAGTTCATTAGACAAGTTTTTCCATAAGAAAAATGCAAGAAAATGAAATTTCAAAAATTCGGATTTTTACAAAAAGCTTGTTTAAAAACATGTTTACCAAATGAAAAATGAGAATTTTTATGCATGAATGAAGGCCATGATTAATATAGACTTTGAGAACTTATTTTCATTTAGATAACAAGTGGATTACAAGATTACAAGTCAAAGAAACCCTAAGAAGTGTAAAGTGGAAGAATAGCTTCTTAGAAATAACCTTTATGAAATTTTCCAACACTTAGGAGTTCATAAGAGTTTATTATCACAAAATCATCATGACCATGCATATATTGAGTTCATTACATGACATTCATGCTAGGAATTCATTTCCATACCAATCATTTATGAATCATCAACTAGGAACATTTCTTATCAAAAGCAAAACAATTTTCGGAATTGGAGAAATTGTGGAACAGATCTGATCCTACTGTTCCGTGACTTTAATATTTTCAAAACTTGAAAATAATACTAGAAATAGATAGATCTTTCGAAGTAGATAGAGATCGATATAAAATTTGCGAAATTTCGAGTTAAAATGACCAAGTTATGGCCGTTTTAAGTCGGAACTTCCGCAAATAGCGAGAAATCCGAATCCATCTAGTTTAGATGTATAGCTTGATTTAGTTACATAATGAGAGTCTCATTAGGATTATTCTTGCTTGGTAGGTGATCCCGAGCAGGACGACACCCTACCTCCCGACTACTACTACTAGAAAGATCGGCGTCCAATGGCCGAGTGAGTTTTACTTCCACTCTCAATTAATGAATGTGATTGTAATGTAGTGGCACTAGTGGTGTAGGCAAAGATAAAAAGAAATTGTATATGCATGATGGGATATATGAGAATTATATATGTTGTCTACTACTGATATGTGAAATGGAACTTAATGAAGATCAAAACCGGGTGTTAAGCTGTTGACTGATTAGCTAGTATCTTATGATGAATATCTGCGAATACTTGTTGGTCACATAAAAGAATTGAATTAATGAATATTCGACTTCAATTGTAAATTGAATTCATTCATATCACGATGGGGTTGGAGCATGCGCATTGGTTGGTTTTTCGTGATCCATAAAACGAATATGTTGGTTAATCATGATCCATAAAACGAATTTGTTGGTTAATCGTGATCCATAAAACGAAATATTGTTAGTTGACCGTGAGCTTAAACGGCGTCATACCGCAGGATTCGTTAATCTGCTAACCCGGGATGGAGGGCGCAAGTCCATCCACATATGATTTCCGGTTTGTCATATGTTTGTTGATCACATTTGTTTGATGCATACACTTGCTTGAATAATCACTTGCTTGAATGATTGTATTTAATTGTGTTATGGAAGTTATTACTCACTAAGCTAGTTAGCTTACGCCCCCATAGTTTTTATCTATTGCAACACGAGTTTATATGGCTTAGGCCGAGGCAAGCCACAACACAGGTACCGGAGATAGGAGTTTCCCATGGAAGTTTAATCCATTCTTTTTGTATAGACTTCCGTTGGAAACTAAGGACTCTGGATGACTGTAATGGACTTGTTATTATTTTGCGGGGGAATGCCCCTTAGATTTTATAAACTATAATTACGTGTTTTGATTTATTATCTATGGCTAATGAATGCCACATTAAACTGTTTAACTCCATTTGTTGAAGTATTCTATTGTCGTAAAGGAACGCTTTACATCTACTTAGGACTCCCGAAGGGCTCGGGTAGGGAACTCGAGAGTCTTACTTAGTATGTGGCGGGCTGTTACGTTTAGGATACCCTACGGGGCGTAACAGAGTAGCTAGTGTTATTGTGTACTACAGGAAGATTACATGGTTTGTAATAGTTTTGAGATATTTTATGATTAAGATAGTAGTTATGTACCAATTTATTTCTTACATGTATTTATCATTTCTTATCAAGCAACTAAAAGATCATGTTGTTTTGAAAACCTGGCACTCTTTGAAGGTAATCTAGTGATAGTATTCAAGTGTGACTTGTTTACTTCTACTAGAGTACCCTCGAGGCGTGACAAGTTTAGATCCGGCAATCCCGTACTCTCAAACCCTAGACAACGGAATTGAGATAATGGCTTGTAATAGTTCGTAATAATATAGGGAAGCTTAAAAATATTATACACATAAATTTTTAGTGTCTTTCGGGTCCAAACGGGATCGGTTTTCAAAAATTATGCTCGGGAACACCGGACGGTAAAAATATTCTGTTTATACCGTTAAACTCGTAATAATATATGAAATCCAAAAATATCAGTTTTGTAATTTTTCGATAGCTAAAAATTACAGATGTCATAGTATACGTGTATTTTTTCTTACTACCTATATACCTATTTTCTTACTTTTTACTTTTCCAATATATCTTATATCAAATCATATCTTGCATATTAATTATTTTCTTACAAAAATACAAACAAATCAACTCACTCCCTCTCTCCTCCCCTTAGAACCGGCGCCTTCCCGCGCTCTGATATCTCTACTTATTTTCTTTTTCAATTTATTTTATTACATCTAATTTTCACTCCAAAAACTCTACAAATACTACATTTCCCTTCACTTCTTTCACACCTTCATTTCATACAACAAAACTCTCTCAAAATATCTCCATAAAACACTCTCCACAAAATTCTTCTCTACTAAAAATCTTTTTCACCAAACACTCACAAAATTCTTCTCTATACATAAACTATCTACCACATAATCTCATATTCATCTTCTACTTCCTACCACATAAACACTCAAAGGTAAACTCCTACCAATATTTTTTAACCCATGTCATGTAACTTAACATGGCCATGGTGTTATTTTGAAACTCATAAGAATAGTAAAAGCAACAACATATTCATATTTTGTTCTTGCATATAAAGTTCCAACTTTATTATCTTGTTATTATGCTTCTATATATGTTGTTATTAATGATATTATTGTTATTATTACGTTTCTAATCTAACTCCTTATATATATTATTAAGTATATGTATATCTATATTTTTAGAGCCTAATACTCACTTCCTCTAACTTGCTTTTACTATTATTGCTTTTCTTTTTCTTTCTTTTTCTTTTTCTTTTTCTTTTTCTTTTTTGGAACTAAGTCCCGGGATACTTTGATGAAGCTAAAGCTCCCAATACTTAATCAAGTAGCCTCGATGAAGCTAAGATTCTCAATACTTGATATATTATCTTGCTTATTATTAATTTGCTTCTTATATATTTTCATCATTTTTCATATTATGTGCTCATGAATATGCATTATCATAATGATCTTGTCTCAGTAAAAATTTAAAGTAGACTTTTCTTTAATAAATGAAAATGGAACTAAACTCTTTTAATATATATATAACTTTATGTTTAAATTAAAATTTTGTTAGCAAACCCATAGGAAAAATTACTTCACAACTTCTTTTCAAACTTACCAAGATTTTTAATAACAATAAAGACAATTTTCTCCAAGAAGTTAACTAACAAAACAAATATTTTCTTTGCTATGATGAGTCACATAAAGTTATAAAATTTAGTATTGATAAGTTGTGGTATACAAATTTTTCATAGAAAACTCAAGATTAGAATCTTTCCAACTTCATAATAAAAACTAAAAAGGTAAACCAGTTTTTCAAGTTAAGATAAAATCAACCTTCTAATTTATAAACCCCAAAAAAATGAGGAATTTCCAAGTATATAAATGATAAACACATCTTCAAAAGAAATAAAAAAGAATATAAGTATGATGATTTTCAAAAACAATGAATTTTATCAACAACTTAAAAAGAATAATTTATTTTCAAGTAAAATTGGTAAAAGACTTAAAGAACTAAGTTTTGGAAATAAAGTTATTTTAAGAAGTTAGACGATGAAAATATAAGAGTAAGAAGACTTGTTTAACAAAACCATTTTATTTAAAAAGGAAATATAAACAAGTCAAAATCATCATAGGTAATCAACAACTTAATAAAAACTTTAGAAGCTTGATATTTTTACCACATAAAGCAAAATTTGCAGAAGATTAAAGTTGAGGGGAAATTTATTTGCTTTAGAAAAGGAATTAGAAAACAAAAGAAGAATGTACTTCTTCACGATGACCTAAGAAATTATAAAGTTTCTCCAAAATACTTAGAAATGAATTTGTTAAGTTTTAAGACCTTTAAAATAAATTGTTTTACGAAAAATAATCGTTAAGATAACACAATTAGAATCTTGTATATAATATGAGTCTGTATAAATACTTAAAGGTTTTTTCAACTATATATATATATATATCTATAGTTTTGCCAAAAGGATTTTTGCGTAAAGATGAGTTGTTTTACAAAAACTGGAATTTCTCGTTTTGATTCTGTACCGAATCTTTTGGGAAGCAAAATGACTTTTATGTAGAAAAATAACCTTAGAAATTGATAGATCCTTTCGAGTAGGTAAAAATCGGTATATTATATGCGAAATTCCGAGTTAAAATGAGCAAGTTATGGTCATTTTAAATTGGAATTTCCCTCTATGCGAATTTTGACGAACTTAGTAAAATGGAATGGCAAGTTTAAGTAGGACTTCCAAGAAATACTCATTTTGGGTATTTCTCTTTTTTAAGTGACGAGGAGACCGAGTTTTTGTGTCCTAAGGATTTCCTTGACTAGAAGTATTTGCACAAATGGCCGAGTGAGTTTATTTCTTACATATTTGCACATATGATTTTGCTTGTCAAATAGTGGTATTAGAATTAAGGAAAAGATAAAGTGGGAAATGCATGTGCTTTATATACTTTGTTGAAATTACAATTAAGTATATCGAAGCAAGAATTATTTATAATGAATGTATGATCTAGTTTAAGAATGATTGTCTGTGAATTCTATGATCACTCGCAAAATATTTAATCATGCTATGAGTACTTAATTAAAATGATTCATGCATGTCATTGGGTGAGTTCATTTCATTTGTTGCTATTCCTTTGATGGGACAAAGGCTTAGTAAGGAGATTCATAAAGTCCGTAATTTCTATAAAGTGATGAGGCATTGTCTGAATCAAGTAGCGATGAGGAAACATCTGAATAAAATGTATATGGAAGCTATGTGGTGGCTCAAAGAGAAACTACAAATAAGTTGGATTATACACACTTTTTTTTTAGCAAAGAAATTGTTAAAAATAATAATTATCATGGAATTATGTTGTACAATAGCGGCCTATTTGCTCAGAAACACCTAACCACTGAATGGAGAGATAAATCCATTCAAACATATGATTCCCAAAAAATCATATGTATTGGTTGCCTACATGCTTGTACATTTCATATGATTCTTAAATAAACTTGTTTTGATTACTGGATGTCAAGTGTTTATTTGTGGAAATAAATCTCACTCGCTATTAGCTTATACACTCTTAGATATCTTTTACAGCTCTCATACCTTTAGTTGGACCCAAGAGGTTATTTTACCCAGGTAATGCTTCCAAAGCCAAGATCTTATGGGTAGATGTGTAACCTAGAAGTAGATATGGATTCTTAGTTAAGTTTCAAAAGCGTAAATCGTATTATGATAGACTCTTTATTAGACATAGTTATATTTAATAAGGGAATGCCCCTAATGTTGTAAAAACTCATTAATAGTTTTCCTATGAATCTTGGTTATATTGTTATGATCTATTTTATTAATTGCTTTTGCATATAACTGCTTAAACAGCATGATCCAAAGTTTGGCCACTACGATAGCGAAAGGTACGCCTTACACTCGATATTGAGACTTTCGGGATGATTAAAATTGTCATACTTAATATAAATCCCCGAAATTTTGGATTCAAATTAAAGTTTAAACCCTAATTGAAAGTCAACCGGATTTCTAGAGTCAACAAAACCCTAGTTTGCCGTAACCGCTTAAGTCTGGCATCACCGTTTAAAAAACCCTAAGAAAGTAAGAAAAAGTTTAGTGAGTAGAATAATTCGTAATTATCCAAGGAAGCCTAAAAAGATCAGTTTGGTAAAACCGAAACTCGTTTTGAACCCGATCGGACACGGTTCTTGAAAAACGTGTCTCGGAACCCGGAATAGGAAAAAATATTCCGAATATACCATTAAACTCGTAAAAATATAAGATTTTCAAACATATCAATTTCATAATTTTTCGGTAGCTAAAATAATCAGATATCGCATTTATACGTGTATTTTCTTACTATCGGTATTTAATTGTCATGTTTACCTTTACATTACACTATTTTCTACTATTCTACACTATTCATCTATCTCTACTTTTTCTTACAACCTACTCTTACAACCCATACACCTATTTTTTACACAGTTTCATTTCCAATACAATTTTACATCTTTCATTTCTTACTTTTAATTAACAAAATAACAAAAAAATAAATTTTGCCTTCCCCATGCACAAGAAATGCGCCGACCCCCTCTCTCGTCTCTTCCAATTTGTTTTATTTTTACTTTATTTAATTAACACAAATTATCTCCCACATTTTCTTATAAATACCCCCTCATACTTCCACTTCTTTCACACTTCTTCTACACTAAAGTTACTATACTCAAATCTCTCTCAAAATTTCTCCAAGAAGTCTCTTACAAGAAGTTCTCTTCTTCTTCTTTCTTTTAGGTAATATGCCTTCAAGATTTTCATATGTTCATCTACTTAGTATGAACTTAGTGTGTGTTTTCTAAAACCATGAAGGTTAAGAAAGCAACAATAGGTTCATACTTTGTTTTTGTTCATAATCTAAATTCCTTTATGTTGCTTTATGTTTATAACTATCTAATATATCTATAAAGCTATATATATTATTTAGAGCATAGAAACTCATTGTCTTGCAATTTATTTAATTTCAAGTTGTTTTTAAGACTAGTCTTTCTAGTCTTAGACTTATCCTCATCAAGTCAAAACATTTTCTTTTTCTTTTGGGACTAGTCATTTCTTAGTCCTGGGGTACCTTGATGAAGCTAAGGTCCCAATACTTGATTTATTTTCTTAATAGCTTATTCTTTCAAGTTATTATGTTTCTTTACATTTTCATAAGCTTTATGATTCATATTCATGCATAAACATAATAGTTTTGTCTCAACAAAATAAATGAGAAAATGTTTTCTTAAAATAAAGATTCTTTTTCTAGAAATAAAAGTAGGAAGCTAATATTTTTCTAAAAATTAAGAAGTTATCTTAAACAAAACTTAGAGGAGTTCATAAGGAATTTTACAAACATACATAACACTAAAAGGACTTTTTAAAGTAAACAAAGATTTTTCAACTTCATCTTTCTTCAAATGATTCCTCTTCATTAAGATGATCTCAAGAAAATAAGAAATTATTTTTCTAGATATAGAACTGTTAATACTTTCCAAAAAGAGTTAGAAGCTAAGTTTAGGAAATAAAAATCATTCCTTAAGAATTTAAAAAGATTATGAAAATAAGATTTAGGAAAAGAAAAGAGATACTCATTATAAACAACTTAAGATAATTTTAAAGCAATTACAAGCAATTAAATTTAGAGAAAGAAATACTCATTTCAAATAACTCAAAATCTTTTCAAGGTAAAATGGACACTTCAAAAATTCTTAAAGTTCAAAATCTTTCAAAACTTTACCTTTTCATAAATTGAGACAACTTTATTTACTTCATACATTTGTTATGGGTCATTACATATATATTTATTCCTTTCAAAAAGCTTATAAAATATTTGAAAAATTTATCTCTTCAAGTGAGCTTTTGATAAAAGAAAGAAATCAAGTTTTTGCAAATTCGTGGCAAATCTGGTCGCCATCTTTTCAGGACCCAAACGAGTTAGTTTGATGAAAATAAGCTTAGAAATTGATAGATCTTTTCGAATAGGTAGAAAACGGTATATTATATGCAAAATTCTGAGTTAAAATGAGCAAGTTATGGCCATTTTAAGTTGGAATTTCCTCTTATACGATTTTACCGCAATTTTAAGGAAAGTTTAAGATCTTTAAGAATAGAAACTTCATGAAAGACTCATTTTGGGTATTTCTCTTGTTTAGGTGAAGAAGGACCCAAGATCGTTTTTTCGAAGGACTACTTCGATTAGGATCTACCGACATGGAATGAGTTATTCCTTTTACTAAGTACATTTCCTTATCTTGTGCTTGTAATTAGTGGCACTAGAAATTAAGAAAAAGATAAAATGGATAATTATTGTGTGACTTGGTATTATGAATGATTGAATACAAGTTAAGAATATCGGAAGTTGGTTTGATAAATAAATTGTGATTCTTGTATTGATATGATGGAAATTGTGATGATCGCCTTTAACTTGAACTAAACATCTTTGGTTAAATTTATATTGAAATCAATTCATGCATATCATACACATGAGTCACATTTGTTTTCACTACTATTCTTCGTGTGGGAAAACGAGGTAATGGTAGTGGTGGCTAGTAGGAGCCGGAAAGTCTACATGGGCTAGTAGGAGCCGGAAAGTCTACAGGGCAAGCAGGAGCCGATAAATCTGCAGATATTGATAGTTGTATGGGTCTGTAACCTCCCAACCCTTATCATGGAGGGCGTTAAATCCATGCTACACTTAATTTCCGGTTAATCATGTGTATCTTGTGTGTTCATATGATTGATGCATTCTCATATGTTTTGATTAAAATACCTGTATGAATTATGGAAATGTCTTATAGATGGAATTATCTCACTAAGCTAGTTTTGCTTATACCCTTATAGCTTTTTGTTACAGTACGATTACCTTTGGTTGGCCCCAAGGAGCCCCGTATGCCAGGTACGAGTATAAGCTACTAGGAGTTTTTGAGAGAAGCTTTATGTATTTAAGTTTTGAACATAGGCTTCTAGGAAAATCTCTATAGTAGGCTTATGTTATAATTGTTATTATTTTGGAAGACTATTAAAGCGGGGGAATGCCCCTAAGATGATGTAAGGATATTATTTATGGAAAACTTATGTTTATTTATATAAGTTCTTGTTTGCTTTTATTATCTACTTAAATGTAATACCCCTGTGAGTCTCCTACTATCTTGGAAGCACGCCTTACATGTGATATCGAAGCTCCTGCATGACTAAGGTTGTCATTCATTAGCTTTAATATTATATGCAGCGGACTGCCACGTTTAGGGTACCCTCCGGGGCGTGACACTTAAGCCTTAATATTGAGTGTGATGGACTGTCATGTTTAGAGTACCTTTTGGGGCGTGACACTTAGCTTCATCAAGGCTTTCGAGACAAATAATAAATTCTATCTCGATATAAAAGAAAAGAAAAGAAAAGAAAGAAAAAGTTGTTTTGACATGATGAGAATAATTATAAGACTAGAAAGACTAGTCTTAAAACATGAAAGTAAATAAATTGCAATAACAAGTGAGCTTATATGCTCTAAAAGATATATATATATATATATATATAGCTACATAGATGTATTTAGTTAGATATAAAATTGAAAGCATAATAACAATAGTAATATGAACAAAATAACAACATAAAAGAATATGGATTTATGAACAAGAACAAAACATGAATATAGAGTTGCTTCCATAACATATAGTTTAGGAAACACACTTTATAATCATGTTAAGTTACATGATATGGTAGAAAAAAAATATGAAAAGAATTTTACCTAAAGATAAGATGAGAGTAGTGTATGTAGATGAGTTTTGTGTATGAAGAAGAAGAGAGCTTAGGAGTGTTTTGGGAAGATAATGGGAAGAGTATTTGGGAGGAGAAATTGAGAGAGTTTTTTGTAGTAAATTTGTGGGTAGTGAATGTGTAAATGAAGTGAAAGAGGAGGGTGATATTTATAGGAAAATGAGGAGAGGATTTTGAGTGATTTAATTAAATTAAATTTGAGAAAAAATAGAGAAAGAGATAGGGGAAGGGGCATCGGCCAAGAAAGGAAAGGAGAGAGAGAGGCTTTATTTTTTTGTAGTTTTGTGTATTAAAAGTAATAATGTGTAAGATAGATGTGACAAAAGTGTATTGGAAATGAAAAAGTAGTGGTATAGGTACGGTAGTGTATAAGAGTGAATAATGAAAAAGCAGAGATAGTATGATAGTATAGAATAGTATAGAGTTATATAATGAATAGTGTACAAGATATAAATATACTGATAGTAAGGAAAATACAAGTAAAAGTGCGATATCTAATATTTTTAATTACCGAAAAATTATAAAACTGATATTTTTAAAAACCTTATACTTTTACGAGTCTAACGGTGTCAACGGATTATTTTTAATATTCTGATCACTAGGACACATTTTTCAAAACCAATATCCGTTCGGGTTCGAGATGGATCAAATTTTAACCAATCTGATATTTTTAAACATTCTTATATAATTATAAACTATTCTACACACTTAGCTTGTGTCTATCATATACAAGTTTAGAGTGCGGGAGTGTCGAACTTAAACTGGTAGGTTCTACAAGGGTTTTGTTGACCGTAGGATTTCCAGTTGACTTCTGGTTTTGGGTTAGAAATAAAATAAAACTTAGGGGTTTACAAAACCAAAGTCTAGTCATGAGTAGCAATTTTCAATTGACAAGGGAGCACTAAAGGAAGAATTATTCATTGATAAAGACACCCAATCCCTTCACTTACAATCACAATCACAAATCTTGAAAGGAAAAGGAAGACAACTTTCATATGTTTACCATTTATTCCTTAGGTATAGCTCAAACTTTAAGCTCACCTCACCACTTTCATCTTGATCAAAAACTCATCTTTCACACACCAGTCAAATGATCGTTCTTAGAAAAACCAAATGAAGTGCCTAACGTATCATTTTTGTAACAAGCAAAACCCAAAAAAACTCGACTTTACCAAAGAGAAAATTTTAGAATGCATTGAGAAATATCAAAAAGCAAGTAAATAACGACAATAACACGATTTTCTCAATTATGATGGCAAAATATTATATTGCAATTTCTATAGTAAATGAAAAAAATCACTTACTGAGGAAGGAAAAGAGAGAAAGGCAGTAACTTAAAGGAGGAAACGGTCTCGATCAATCAAAGAGAAAAAGGTATTGATATTCACTATAGATCGCCTCTCTTTCAATACGCCACTCACTAGGGTTTGTCGAGGAGAGAGTACAAAGTACAAAGAGTAGTTTTGGTCTGAAAGTGTAATAATGAAAGTGGAGTAATGTTTTTAAATTTTATTATATATGTTTTTACATGTGCGACATAATCTACTGCTAATTTACTATTGTTCAACCTTTAGACGATTGATATCAAAACTATACAATCCTTATAATTATTTTGAACATAGTTAAATATTAACTAAACATAAATTAGGTTTCTAAAAATTTATGCCCAATAGTATAATCATAAATTAAATTATTTTTTTAAAGAAATTATGTTCAATAATCATAAATTGAATTATTTTTAATGGAATAATTAATTTTTATTTTCAAATTTTGTGTTTTTATTTTTTCTTATATGTAGATTGAGTTTAAAAAAAAAAGTAAAATTCATATCATTGCATTTATTTTATTTGATAATGAGAATTGGTAACGCTTACTTTTATAAAGAAGTTACAAATTTAATAACAATTTGGTATGATCTATATTTGTTTACAAACATGGCTAATAGTGTATATTCATCTACGTTTAATAAACATGACTAGAGTATAAAGTAAAGGCGACATTTGCATAATCTACAAACGTTGCCATATATCAAAATTCTTGTAGTGATTTTTGGGGAAGTTAGGAAAATATAAAAATAATAGTTATAATAATTAACCACTCACTTGTAAAAAACCAAAAGTCTAGTTTTCTTCTAACTACTTAAAAATAGATTTTTGTAAACTTAACTTTTTGAACTACTAGAATAAATTATTTTATGGAAAATCATTGTTGGGGCAACATTACTAAAATCATGCATATAATATGAGTTTATATTAATATTAAATGATTTTCAACTATATAAGTATCTATGTGCTTGCTATAGAATATTTAAAAGATATAAAACTTGGAAAAATGCAATTTAAGGGGCTGGAACATGTTTGATCAGATCTATACCGACCCATTACAAATCCTTAAAGACCTTAAATGTTAAAAAATAACCTTAGAAATAGATAGATATTTTCAAGTAAGTAGAAAATAACTACTACTATGCAAATTCCAAAGTTAAAATGAGTAAGTTATGGTCATTTTAAGTTGGAAATTTGCCTAATTCGAATTTTAACGTGAATAACGAAATAGAATTAGAAAATTTAAATAGAACTTGGATGAAATACTCATTTCGGGCATTTCTTTTGTTTAAGTGATGAGGACCAAGACCTTCTCTTTCCCGGTGATTACTTGAATTGATAAAGATCGCCATGTCAAGTGAGTTTTTCTTTTACGTTTTATGTATTTATGCATGTGTTTGTAGAATAGAGCACTAGATTTTTGAAAAAGATAAAATTTGGTATGCATGTGCGTTTATCATAGGAATTATGCATGTGAATCGATATGTGTGATTAATGAACGATAAGCACATCTAAACTCGATTGTTTGATTAATGTAAATTGTCTTTATATTTGATGCTACGTGTGCGAATTTTGGTTGATCAGCTTCAATGAGATTAATTATGGATTGGAAACCCCTTATAACTAAATTGATCATGCATTTCACTTAGAGAATCATATACGTAGTTTGCTACTACTCCACTATGTGGGATTGGAAAAGCACTGCCTAGCTACATCTTGAGGAATTACGGCATTCAGGGAATACAACCTCATGGTGTAGTTGAGTCAAATCGATCACTTTGGGTAAGGAAAACCCAGGGACCAATAGTACGATTAATTGGAACCTCAAGACGTGCACATAATTTTAAGAAGGTCATTGGGCCCATTAGTCGTTGCACCCATTCAAATCATTCCCTTACCCCGAATGGAGAGCATAAATCCATTCTACATATGTTACCGGATAATCGTATGTATTTGTTTGATCATATGGTTGTCACATTGCATATGCTTGCTAATGGACTTGTTTGATTGTTTTGTTATGGTACATTTGCGTAAGGAATATCTCACTAAACCAGTTATGCTTACCTCCCAACAAATTTTTTATGCAACAAATCTATCTACTTTTGGCCCTGAGATCACATTTCTGTCCAGATAGGACTTATGCCTTTGGGAAGCGTTTGGGGAAATTCTATCCAAAGACTTTATATTAGATTTCCTTTAAAATTCTTCGATTATAGTTATCTGTTTAAGTAAGACTATGTTATTATGGAGGTTTATCGGGGTAATTCCCCTATAGAATTGTAAGATTATTGACCTTTAAATTATGAATATGAATGATTAAGTATTTTCTTGATTGTCATATTTTTTACTATCTTAAACAACATATCCCACTAGTGTCTCCTTTTGCTATGAAAGTACGCCTTGCATATGGTGTCGAAGCTTTTGCATGACTAAAGAACGATATTTCTAAACTTTAATATCATATGCGATGGACTGTCACGTTTACGATATCCTTTGGGGTGTGATAGGTAAAGTGATGGAGAAAAATGAGTTTGGACATTTATCGTGATTATAAGCAGCAATACATACCTTATATTATGCATCATAAGCATGATACACACAAAATTATAATATCTCGTGTTAAAATCACGATTTTAGTGATATATATTAGTAATTATTTTTAATTCACCCTTATATAAGTAAATATTTTCAACAATAATCCTAATCAATAAATAATTTCGATGTTCTTTGGTATGTTTTCCTCTAATTAAAGTAAAACATATAAACCTATTAGCAAAAGCCTCTTCCAATAGTATATAACCAATGGAAATGTATTCCCTCTTAACGATAAACATTGTACATTAATAGTAAACAAAACAATGCTCATTCTCAGCTATATAGTTTAAGGGGTTAATTTGGTATCCAACAGTGATTCCATAACAGTATGTTAGTATTTTTAATAGTTTATGCTACCTATTAATGGTAAAAAGTATTCACTGTTAGTTATATGACCCCACATTACATAATTTTATATCAGTTACAATAAAATGTCTCAAGTTAAAAACAAAAAAAAAGTCTCAATCATTGGTTATTGTCCAGTAATTAATTAGTGTCCTTTGTTTGTAAATGTAACTAATCCATAATAGAAAATGTTTATCTTTAATAATATATTTTCAAAATTAAAAAAAAAATTATTGTACATAAAAAATGTAATGTTAATATACAATATTTTTGTATGATATTAGTCAGAAAATAGTAAAGAAATGTATATAGCATTCAAGTAATTTAACATATACATAAATCTTGATATAGAAATATAGCATGTTACTAAGTCATTGTTGTAATTATCTAATACATTGAATACGCTTTATATTTACTACTAATAGGAGACAAGAACCACAAAGAGCACAATAACTTCTGCGAAGTAAATTGATCCATAGTTTGAATTCGGATTATGTGTATACTCTCACCGAAATTGAGTTAGTGGGCGGAAAGATTGGTTCAAACTAGGGATACAATTGGACGGGTCGTTATAGGGTACCCGACCTACCTAACCCGTTAAAAAGCCTATAGGGTTATGGGATGGGTTTGAAAAAAATTTTTGTGACCCTGTAGGGTCATGGGTCGGGTTTGGGTTGTGATTATGATCTTATAGGGTCGACCCGACCCATTAAGATTAATAAAAAAAAAATTATAATATTAAAATTTTGATATATCCAATGTTTATTATTTTTATAATCCTATGATTGTATAATTTATTTTTTTTGTCTCATTGAGAGTGTCATGCTTTTTTATAACTAATAGGAGATAATATTCGTATTTATTTATCCATGTCAATCCTCAAGTAAAGTAAATTCTACTATGTTGTGGTACAAATCGATTATCATACATCGAAAATCAATTGTCTAGCTTATTGACTTCTTTTTTTTATATGTAGCTTTACCATCAAATGAAAAGAAATTAAAACAAATAAGTAAAATGACGAATATATCATGAAGATAAGTAGACAAATGATAAATAAAAAGAATGAAAAAGGAAAAAAAAGAAAAAAATGTAAAAATAAAATTGGATCAACGGAGTGGGGTAGGTCAGGACCCTGACCCTATAGGGGCGGGTTTGGGAATTGCACATAAAACTCTATAGGATCACGGGTTGGGTTCGGATAATCCTATGTGGAAGCAGGTCGGGTTTGGGTTTATATGATTCGTCCCAAACCCGCCCCCGGTTGCATCCCTAGCTCAAACATTACTACAAAAAAAAAAAAAAAAAAATGTTGATACTTTGTAGCTGGATAGTCTAAGGGACCATATTTTGTCAAGAAACATATTATGACTCATTAATTCAATAAAATGGGCACATACTCAACCGGAAACCTGAAATTGCCTTCCACAAGTGAATACACTTTGAGGCAATCAACTTCTGCAGCTTCCTGTTAATTGTATCTTCCTATCCCTAAACCATGTGAATAGTGCACTTCTTAATGTACTACATCGAAGTTTGCATCGAAAAATAGCAAAGAAATTAGTAAAGGGTGGTGAAGGCACATAGTTAATTACCTTGGACATTACGCGTTGCCGTTGGGATAATAGGAATAATTTCCTTGAAGCATCAATGGATTAGTAGCATTAGGAGGGACTGCATCTGAGGAATTTGTATGGATGGAGCTACTTAGCATCTGGTAAACGCAACCGAATAGGAAAAGAGTGATCATTGATCTACCTTTAATCAGTTGAGATGATGAAGTAATAGATTTTAGGTTTAATTTGCTCCAATTGATCAGCAGTTTTGAATAGGCCCTGAACTGATTTTAGCAAGAACTCATTACAAAGGTTTGAATTGTGTCGAGCCACTTAATAAATGGCTTCTGTGCTTGAATCTTTTAATATTATATAGACAGGGTTATTTGTTTTTGCTTATACATCAATTCATCAATTAGTTGATCAGCTCAGCCTTTAATTTCTCCTCCTCCTCTACTTCTTCTTCTTCTTCGTCTTCTTCTTTTTCTTAAGTAGATTTAAATTGGATCCTTTTTTGTAGGTGAAGAGTACATAAAATAAATTAATTAATTACCTCTGCTGAAAGTGTGGTTGTCCCAAGATTCTGCTTAAAATCACTTTGCATAGGATTAACGAGGGCAAGCACACCTGCTTGCAACTACAAAAAATAAAATAAAATAAAATAATACAACATGCATCAGCATGGATTATATAATTACATGATTATTAACAGATACTTTTTTTTCTTGAAGTTATACGGTAGACGCATGAATGGCAAAAACTAGATTTTACCTCCACTTGATTTTGTAGTGTTTGAATGTACCCTATTATTTCATCCAGGATTTGAATCTTTCCTCTAACCTTCTCATCCGGATCGAGAAAGAAAAGAGTAAAAAAAAGCATTATAAAAAAAATCATAAAAACTTTGTAACAATCAATAATATATAGAGTATACATCGATCGGAATAACAAGATACCTGGTCACACCCTGGTATCATGGATTGCAAAAGCTTCATTCTTGATTTTATTTTCTGTCTTCTTTCCTATTTATTGAAACCGAAAAAGGAATAAAGACAAATTCAAACGGGACCTTGATCAAAACTATACGTAACATCAAATAGGAGTCGGATGACATATATATATATATACACACACTTACCCTCTCAGCAATACTATGACTATCGGTGGCATGACCTCTCTTCACCCTTGTCTTGGGTTGCGACTCTTGAATTACGTTCTTCTGTTTGCCGGTGCTACCGGAAGATTGCGTTCCCATCTCTCCATTCCACATGGTGTCTCCTCCATTATTCTGCTTCCATTTCTCATCATCATTACCATCCTTTCCATCTCTTGATATCAGTGTGAGCAAATATTGATGGGAAATTAAAAATCAATAAATATCTTGAGAATTCGATATGCAATTTCATACATACATACATATATATATATATATATATGTTGTTACTTGTTACCCTATGTACGATAGGTCGATGACTTACCTTACTTTGAGAAGTGTAGTCTTTGACTTCATAGCGTGTGCCGGAACTATCAAGTTTCACAGCATGCTCAAGTTCATGATCACCTTCCATCAATGAAATGTTATCTGGAGGGATGTCTTGATTGAAATAGTGTGGGAAATCGAAATCAATGAAGTCACTGTTCATCATGGAGCTTAAAGAAGAGGTCTCTGGATGCGATGACTTGCCTTGAAAGTTGTCAGATGAATTGAAAGTAAATAATGGAATTTGATGATTGCGACTCAAAAAATCATCCATCGTGGAGTTGTTACTGTAGTGTAGGGGGAAAAGTGGCAACGTAATAGAAGCAGAATATCATAGGTAGGAAGGACCGGTTGTTTCAATGTGTGTATATATAAAGAGAGAGAGAGGGAGTAAAGTTAACATATGAAACATATTCCAATAGTATCTAAACAATGGAATATCTTTATTTTGATACTTTTAAAAAAAAAGATATCATCACATGTAAAACATTCAACCATCAGTTCAAAAGGTAAAATAAAGGAATTCAAATACAAAAAAGTCACCATACAACTTATTGGCTCGTTACTTTGAATTTGTAAGACTATTTTTAAATTAATGAAGTATTTGACGTTTCAAGAACAATATATATGCATACATATAGATGTAGATATCAATGTGTTTTAAACATTTATAAAATTAGTTACATTAAATTTGCTAAAATTTTCTATTCAAACTTTTATCAAGCGGTCAGTCAAAAGGCCTTATAATTAGGAGATGACCGTGCTGCAGCAGCCTTAAGGACAAAACCATCAGTGCCAGAACGATAGATGGTGTCTAAGCCGTTAAGGAATTGACAACCCATTCTTAGTTTAATCTTTTGCGTATTTTTTCATTATTTAAATATATTACATTATTTAATAAATTTTTAATTTTATTATTTACAAAATTAATTATTATAGACCAAGAAAAAGTAGATGCTTGTTAAAATTTGATTAACATTTTAATAGAGCTTAACAAAAGTCCTATTTTGTGTGCAAGATGAAAATTATTGAGGGTTCAAAATGAAAAAAGAAAAAATATTCAGAAGACTTAAATAAAAAGTAGATAAATATTCAAAACTTTATATATAATTTTCTATTTAAATTGAAAAGAAAAAAGGGTTTCTAAAGCTCTCAAATTTTCAATTCCAATTTTATACTCTTATCAAGCTTTTGATATTAACCAATACTATGAAATTCTACTTTATAAGATTAAAGGAACAAGGTGCACAACCAGTTACAATAGGTATTTATTTTTGGTTCACATTTTGTAAGTGTGACTAATAATCATATAGAAGTGATAGGATGCCACATCTTGTATGTTAATAAGTAGATATCAATTTTAGAAATATGAAATTAAAATCTACTTATATTTTTTTTGGAACCACTTAGAAACAATTATTTAACAAATCTAAAAGGTTATGTAATACACCATGAAATCCTTTAAACTACAATTCATTTTCTACAAAAATGATAATTTCACAACAAAAACACAACTACCATTTAAAAGAAAAGGTAGAGTTCATACTGTCACGCCCTAGAAGGGGTATCCTAAACGTAACAGTCCACCATATGCTATATAAGACTCTCGAATTACTAACCGAGCCCTTCGGGAGTCTTGTATAGATGTAAAGCGTCCCTTTTGCGACAATAGAATACACTATTCAATGGAGTTAAGAAGTTTAATGTGGCATTCAATAGCCTTAGATGATAAATCAAAACACATACATAAAGTTACAAAGTCTAAAGGGCATTCCCCCGCAAAAGAATATTAAGGTCCATTACAATCATCCAGAGTCATTTTGGTTTCCTATGGAAGTCTAACCAAAATAGAAATAAACTTCTAAAGGAAACGCCTAGCTCCGGTACCTAAGCTATAGCCTGCCTTAGCCTAAGCCAAATGAACTCGTGCTGCAACAAGTAAAAACTATAAGGCGTAAGCTAACTAGCTTAGTGAGTGAAAACTTCCATATCACAATTTCAACAAAACATTCAAGCAAGTGATTAATCAATCAAGTGAAATGCATCAAACACGTGAGTTCAACAAACATATGACCAGCCGGAAATCATATGTAGATGGACTTGCGCCCTCCATCCCGGGTTAGCAGATTAACGAATCATGTGGTACAACACCGTTTAGGCTCACGGTCAACCGACTCATATATTCGTTTTATGGATCACGATTAACCAATATATTCGTTTTATGGATCACGATTAACTAACATATTCATTTTATGGATCACGAAAAACCAACAAATGGTAATGCTTCATCCCCATCGTGATATGAATGAGTTCAAGTTTATAATTGATGTTTAATAATCGATTAATCCAATTCTTTTAGGTGACCAAGCAATACTCGCAAACAATCAATTCTAGTTCCTCTCTTTACAAGCAATGAATTATCACCCGGTTTCGATATTTTTTAAATTTAACTTCACAAAACAATAGCAAACAAATATAATTCCCAAATAACCCCATCATGCATATTCATTTTTGTTTTTTCTTAGCAACTAGTGCATCTATCACTACAATCACAAGCAATAATTAAAATTGGAAATAATACTTACTTGGCCATGGTACGCCTGTCTCTTAGTAATAGTAATCGGGCGGTAGGGATTCATCGTTCTCGGGATTACCTACCAAATAAGAATATCCTAATGAGAAATTCATCACTCAACTAATTCAAACTATGCATCTAAACTAAACAAAATCGTGATTCTAGCTATTTGCGGAAGTTCCAACTTAAAACGGCCATAACTTGGTCATTTTAACTCAAAATTTCGCAAATTTTATATCGATTTCTATCTACTTCGAAAGATCTATCTATTTCTAATATTATTTCCAAGTTTTGAAAACATTTAGGTCATGGAACAGAGGGATCAGATCTGGTCTGTAACCTTTTCCATTTTCGAAAAATTGTTTTGCACTTGATCAAAATGTATCTAGTTGATGATTCATGTGTATATAAAACATGAATAAGTTCCTAATATGAATGACATGTGATGAGTTCAATATATGCATGATCTTGATGATTTTTTATAATGAAACTTTAAGAACTCCTAATTCTTACAAGACTCCAACAATTTCTTCTTGAAAATCCAAAATTTCCAATTTTGCATCTCCTTACTGTTTTGGGATTTCATTCTTAGAATTTACTTGTTATCTAAATAAAAAAAAAAAATGAGTCTTCACCATCGATACTATCAAAGACCTTCATTTCCATAAAAATTTACATTTTCCACATTGCAAATATGTTTTTAAATAAGCTTTTCACAAAAATCCGAATTTTGGAAAAGTTCATTTCTTGCATGTTTCCTTTGAGAAAACTTGTTTAATGCATCAAAATTTAAAGCTTTACTATATCTATTACCTAAGGACTTCATTTCACACATAAAACATGCAATTTAAGCTTGAATAGTAGGTGTTTACATAGGCATCATCCCAAGTTACGAATTTAACAAATTGAACAATAACTCAAATTTTCCATCTTAATTTCACTACTTGTTTTACACTTTACTCATATCTAAACTCATTTCAACTTATAAAAATCATTACTTAGTGATACCTATTACTCATATCCTTCATTTTTCATGTAAAATATGAGTTTCAAAGTGGTTTCAAGGGTTTTTAAAATAGGTCTTACAAATCATACGAATTTTCCTTGAACATTTCTAACAAAAATCTTTTCTTTTCAAGTTCTTTGTCTTATCTTCATAAAGATCTACCAACTATCACATTTATATATACAAGACTAAGCTTTTATGGACATTAATGCATGAAAACACAAAACATTCATATGAATATGAATGTCAAGAAAAAATATGAGTGTCTAAATGCTAGATCTACTATTTATAGTGCATGAAAATGAGTTTAAAGACATGAACATATATTTTTCATGCAAGATCTCTACTTTTATATGCATGAACATAATGATACTTCAACAAAAACTCGTTAAACACAAGATCTACTCTTGTGATGATTTGATATTCATGTATTAGTGTTTTCTTATCCTTAGCATTTGCTCATTAGGATTTAAAGTGAAAACACACAAGAATACTCTTGCCATTACAAGATTAAGTAGAGATAAAGCTTGAAATCATCACCTAAAGGAAGATTTGGAGAAGAAATGAACTTGTGAGTGTGTGTGTGTGAGGAGGGGAATTCACGGCAACGTGAGGGAAAGAAGAGAGAGTTTTTCACTTTTCAAAATTTTTGGAAGAGTAAAAATGAAAAGAGAGAGTGAAAATGAGTTTATATATTAAGTGAATTAGGGTTTATTTGTATTAAAAGAAGTAAAATAAAACAAATAGAGGGGGAAAAGAAGAGGGGGGTGCACCAGCCACATTAGGGGAGAGAGAGGGAGTGAGTTGAATTTGATTTAATTTGTAAATTAAGTAATAAAAGTAATAATTTAGTAGGAAATAAAATTTTCTTGGAAAAGAAAATATAATAAGTAGTTGTAAGGATGTAAGAATAGGGAATGGGTAGTGTGTAGTGTAGGTTGCACTTGTGAATAGTGGTAAATAGTAGACAAGACATCTACTTTATTGGTAGTAAAGAAAATACGAGAAAAAGGTTACAACTGTAAATTTTATAGCCCGAAAAATTATAAAATTTATATTTTTGAAATCCTTATAAAATTTCGGTTCTAAAGAGTATTCCGAAATATTTTTCTGAGTTTCTAATCCTGGGCTCGTTTTTCCGTAATGGAGCTGGGAAGGCTTGGAATAGAAAATTTTCCGAAATTAAAACTTTCTAAGGTTTAAAATATACTTTAAAACAATAATTCACGTTAATTTATTTTATAAGACTTCTTTTGTTATGAAACCGAAGGAAAGCTGGATCTAAGGTTTCTAAGCTTCTCTCACTAAGCTTGAACTAGACCGATTTAGGATTTTGCTTTTTGGTTCCCAGAGTTTACTTGACTACTAGGAAAACCGGGGTTTACACATACACATTTAGCCAGTTTTATATATATAAGATAAATAAATTTCAAAGTATAAATTAACAAGAACTATGAATAAAATAAAAATTTAAGTTCATCAATTAGATACTACCAATACCAATATAAGGTTCATTTCTTTATTGCTAATTACACCACTGAAATAATATGACTTTTTTATAATTAACTATATTATTTAAGTTTATTAAATATGAATATATATGCTCAGATCATTTTACAAAACATGAAGCTAAAGTATTTCAAAAATTTATATAAAAATTGCTAATAAGTTATGTTCAACTTCGATTACAATCACCAATGTAGGCAAGTGCACCTACCGAAGTAGCATAGAAAGTATTAGATTGTATTCCTTGGAGATTGTTAACATCTACCAAACTCCCATTTCATCTATTATTTAAGCAAACAAAAATTTAGAAAAACATATGCATAGGAAAAACATTAAGCTAAGGCTACAGCTAAAAGTATATACAAGCTTTTGAGGTAAAATTATGAAAATAAGTTTGTAAACGCAAGAAAGAATTTAGGATTTGCTTCACCAACTCCTTATCATGTGATTTCTTAACAAACTTAGAGAATTGTTTGTTAGGTATATTTATGTAATGACCAATGCGACTCGATATATATAAGCTAAGCGTGTACAATCCCCAGCCACATTTAATCCTAAAGCATTACATGTAAAGCTGTCTGCAAAGAAAGAGTCTGTATCAACTGTTTGTCTAAACTGTTATAAGAACCATTTCAAAAACATCTCATATAGAGAAGCACCATACATATTATTACAAATCTTTTTTGTCTTTTCATCAATAAGATAAAGGTCTTAATACATATACATGCATAGGTGTTACAAACATAGGTTTAAAATCAAGCCCATAACAAAATACATAAAACTTTGAAAAGATCTATAAAAAAAGAAATATATTATCTACAAAAAAAATTTTCCTAATCTATTACAAAAAGGGTCATCAAAATCCATCCCATAACCCAACCGAGAACAAAATTTATTCTCATCAACACCTGGAATTGAAAAATCATGAGCTACAGGCCCAATACACAAGTAACACAAGCATATACAAAGTAACAAGCACACTTAGGCAAAATGCAATGTAACAAACAATAATTTAATTATCTTTAATTAGGTAAATAAATCAGCACTATTGTGTTTAAACTCCGATTTTAATCTTGGGGATTCTAGGAGTCTTGAGTAACAGTACCTACTTAGGGATTTCATGTAGGTAACGCGAATACCTATATCCCTTATATATAACTGAAAAGAGAATGTAACATCCTCTAGGGATCATAGCCGATTTGTTATCTTTACTTAACTTAATCAATAATATCACTTAGTTCATCCAGTCTCATTAACACGAACTACATCATATTATTTTCTCTTAAAAATAAGTAAACATTATGCCAATACCATAAGCTTTATTGACTACCCGTTGAGCCATTTACAAGCACAATTGCATCATGACTAAGATGACCTAAGCGCTAACTACCATGTTAACCTTGTTAATAGGGTTGCTGCTTCTCGGATCAGATTCAATGGTACAAGCATAAATAATTCAAACACTTTTTAAATCATTTTTATGTAGATTCAATTTAGAATATGCTTATCCTAGCATCTAAGAACCAAGTTACAGTATACCTGATCAATTTGATATTCCTAGAAAAGACTAGTAGTTAAACTCAACGGGGTAAGAGAATCTAATGAAAGATATCAATTCATAATTACAAACTAACTCATGTATCAATTATTCAATGTAAACATAACTCATATTAGACCTAACTTAGGATATATTTTATGCATATTCATACTCCATATCTTATTATCTTTAACTTTTGTAACTATCATTATTATTTATTTATCTATTTTATCTTTTTTTAAACAGGGCATGGAGATAGGTCCCGAATCATGGTCATGATTGAGGTCGTGTTCCCAATCATGCCCATGATCAAGGTGGGGAAAGACATCATAGGCAATCACAAGGGAATCATGCCCATGATGGTTCAAAACTTTACTAGCCGAGCCTCATAAAAGCAACATCACCCATGATAAAAGAATTTGAAATTTTTCAGTTGAGGCTAGCTAGGACTTGGTCATGCTTGTGATTCATAAAGTTTTCCAAGTTAGCATTTACAAAAGATCAATCATGCCCGTGACAGCAAATTTTTCCCAAAATAAAGGGTAGCCTGTAAGCCCCAAAAATTTTAGTAAATAATTCTAAAATAAACATAAAAAATAAACTCTAAAAATGACTCTAAATTAAAATTAAACTTCGATTAGTCCTAAATCACGAACAAATCTAGAAATTTCTTAATCTTGAGAAAATAAGAATCCTTAAAAATAAAATAACAACTCAACAGTCTTTAAATCTAAAACCACTACATATGACAAATTCTATACTTAAATCTGACTTGTAAAATCGGTAATATAGAACGCAAAACAAATTATTAAAAAGTAAATAATAATAAACCTTCAGAAATAAAACTCAATTCAAGAATTCCGAAAACGTTAAGAGATATTAAATACTTACAAAAATAAAATTTAAAATAAACTTCTCAAACTAAATGTGTTGTATAAACATAAACCCCCAGTTTCCAAATTGGCAAAGATCTAAACCAAAAAATCACCCGGGAACCCTAAGTGGAATATAGTAGTTTAAGTCCGGCAATCTTGCGCTCTTAGCCCTAGAGGCCGAGGTGTAGTTTAAGTGTGTAAAGTAGCTTGCAGTAATATAAGGCCGCTTAAAAATATTAGATTAGTAAATTTTTGACCTATTTCGAATCCGTTCGGATACAGACTTTGAAAGCGTGTCCCGAGACTCGAGATATAAAAAATATACCATTAGTACCATTAGACTCGTATTTTCATAAGAATTTCAAAAATATTAGATTTATGATTTTTCGATAACTAGAAATATCTAATTTTTGATTATATTCGTATTTCTTTACTACTAGTAATTAATTGGTCTTTTGCACTATTCACTACTATTCGTTACACAATTTTACTATTCTCATAAACCCTTATATTTTTTTTAGACAAATATTTTATATATCATAGAAAATTTCATTTTTCTAAAATTTAGTTCGTTTCGGGTTTTTACGAGATTAATTTCTATTTAAGACCCGATACAAAAATAAAATAAGTTAATTAATAATTGAAAAATATTTGAAAAATAATTTTATTTTCTTAAAATAATTTTTTAGAATTTTTCGGGTTATAAAAATATCATTTATAGTTCATATTCGTGTATTTTGATCATATCGATAACTTATTTGATAATTCACTAAAATAAATGAATAAATTATCTTATTTTAATTATGAAAAATTGCAACAAAAATTTGGAATGCATTTTCTATTTTTTTCTTATTTTTATTTTATTTATAAAGAAAGTACTCTTACAAACCCATACCTATAATACACCTTTCACACATCACTTTTTTTTCACTTCAATCTTTCTACACTTCACTCATCACTTCATGGTAGAATTTTTGACCCTTTTGCTGCCTTTTGTCCTTTGAATTACTCCCAATTTTATTAAAATAAATCTATTCCAATACTTCTTTAATAAGTAACACATAAACTTAGTTACACATTACAATTTCAAGTAAAAAACCAACCAAACTTCCTCCCTCTCTCTTCTATTAATCGTCAAGCTATAGGAAAGTAAGGGCTACCATTTCTTTTTTTTTTTTAATTCCATTTTAGGTGTCTTTAACTCCTCATATCTCTATACATATGCCCTCTCTCATTCATACCTTTAAACCTTTATCATTCTTTGCATTTTCTTCTCTATTTTTCCTCTCTTTCTCTCTTCAATTGTTCTTGTTCTTCCAAGAACACTTGTTGCCCCTATTCTTTATTTGAGCTCCCACACATATTTCTTCAAGATCTTTGGTAAAACTCTTATCCAAGGCTTCCATAGATGATATAGGTAAAGTATAGTGAGAGTTTCATTCATCAAATGACTTCCCATAAGCTTAAAAGCTAAGGATGATGATGCCAAAATGAAACACTCATCCTACTCATGATTATTCTCTTGTAATATTATTATTTTCTTGCTAGCAATGGTTATATTTTGTAGATCTAACTTTTATGTAACTTTAATTATGTTTATGTTTAGATCTATGAGTTTATAGTTTACTACCATGGATGTCATGCCCCGAAGGGTACTAAACATAGCAGTCTGCCATACACAATATTAAAGCCTAAGAATGACCACCTCAGTCACGCGAAGGCTTCCATACTATGTACAAGGCGTCTAACACATGGAGGAGGCACATCGGAGTGATACATTTTATGTTGATATAACTTGAGTAACAATGTAAAGGAATTTCAATTTACTATACTTCAAATACGAACATTATACTTCAATTACAATTCATCAAAAAATTTCACTACATAAAACTATTACAAGGCAAATCATAAAACCTAGCTAATAACTTCAAGCATTCTTATTCTTGCCGGAATCCTGAAGTCATTCTCGGCTCCAACCATCATGGTCCTCACTTAGCATTCTTGAGATAACCTGTTTAAGCAACCATCTATTGGGGTATAAGCTACACTAGCTTAATGAGTAAGAACTTCCAAGATTACATTTATAACACATCATAAAATCAAGTGATTAGTCAGACAAGTGATATGCATCAAACATATGGATTCAACAAACATATGACCAGCCGGAAATCATATGTGGATGGACTTGCGCCCTCCATCTCGGGTTAGCAGATTAACGAATCTATGGTACGAACAAGGCCGTTTCAGCTCACGGTCAACTTTGAACTATAAATTCGTTTGAGGACAACGATTAACCAACTTTACACCGTTTAAGATCATGGAAAACTGAACAAATGCTAATGATCCTCCATTCCCATCGTGATATGAATGAGTTCAATTTCATCTTCAAATCCGAATAATCAATTATACCGATTCTTTTAAGTGATCATTCAATAATCGCAGACAGTCAATTCTAATTCGTCTATACAGGCAATAGTGAATCACCCGGCTTCGATATTCTTATATTCCATTTCTCACATCAATAATAAGCATACATAGTCTCCATTCGTCCCCATCATGCATATCCGTTTTATCTTTACCAAATATCTAGTGCAACTATTATTATAATCACATAAAATAAATGAAATCGGAAGTAATACTTACTCGGCCATTGGATCACGATCTCTTAGTACAAGTAATCCGATGGTACGGAATCATCGATATCAGAGCCACCTAAAAAGGAAGAAATGCCCTAATAAGTATTTCATCACTTAACTAGTCCAAACTATCGAATTCGTAATTCTCGTCCTATGCAGAATTCCAACTTAAAACGGCCCTTGGTCGTTTTATCTCGGAATTTAGCAAATTATATATTGATTTCTAACTACTTCGAAAGTTCTATCTATTTCTAATTTTATTTTGATTTTTGAAAAATTTAGGGTGATGAAACAGAAAGATCAGTTCTGATCAGAAATAATTTCCAATTCCGAAAAATAGTTTTGCAAATATTTAAAATGTTTCTACTTTATAAATCAATTATACGAGTAATATTAATAATTCACTATCATGAATGGCATGTTATGAGTTTAATGCATGCATGATCTTGATGGTATTTACTAAAAGAAAATTTAAAACTCTTTATTTTGCAAGACTTCAAGAATAACTACTTTTAAGAATACTAGTTTCCTAACTTTGATAACTCACTGGTGTTTTGGGATTAATTCTTAAGAATTTCTAGTTATCTAGATTAGAATTGAATCTTTATTATATCTATTACTTAAGACCTTCATTTCTACATAAAAATTTCCATTTTACACTTTGTAAACATGTTTTCAAGTAGGGTTGATTCTTAAAATCCAAATTTTGCAAAACTTGTTTTTGTGGTGATTCCTTCATGTAAAAATCATTTGATACTTAGAAATTTAAGGCTCAACCATACATAGTCACTAAGGAATTCATTCATTACATAAAAATTTCATTTTGAGTTTAGAAAGTAAGTGTTTTCATGATCTCACTCCAAATTACGAATTTCCTAAGTTGACTAGCAACTCAAATTTTTCTTACTTCATTTCTACTTTTTGTTCTATATATTTTTTCTTAGCAAGTCCCATCTTAATTTATAAAAATCATTACTTGATGATACCTATGACCTAAACTCCTCATTTTTCATATAAAACACAAGTTTTTGAGTTGATAAATGGGTTTTCAAGGCATGGTTTCGAAATCATCCGAATTTACAAATTTTGGATAGAACTCAATTTTCATACTTTGTAATCTCCTCCTATTTTTGAGAGTCTCTACTAGAAGATCTACCATTTTCTTATCAAAAACATCTCCTATTGATATCTATTCCATAAGCCTTCCATTTTCTAAACAAAACTTTCATTTTGGGGTTAGAAAATAGGTGTTTACATAGGTGGTTTACCTAAGTACGAATTTTACAAAACTTTAAAGAATGAAAACATTGTTTAACCTATTCTTGGAAATCATTTGTTGTTCTAAGATTATATTTTAGTAAACCTCTCTTATACTTGTCAAAACTTGGTATTTGTTACATATATTCCCTAGGACTTCCACTATAAAAATTATCATTTTGGCATTTGGAAATAGGTGTTTAAATGGTGGCTATTTTCAAATCCGAATTATGAAAAATTCATTTGAGTTTGTTTTCTTTGTAAAACTCATTTAGTCTTTCAAAAACCATTTCCTAATCAAATCTACTCTTAAGGCTTCCATTTCTTTAATAAAAATCTTGTTTTGAAGTTGCAAAATGGGTTTTCAAAATTGGTCTTGATTGAGATCTGAATTTACAAAATTTATTTTTGAACATACCTTTTTATAAAATCTAGCTAAACTTATGAAAATCCATTCCTTACATATCCTATCTTAAGAGTCTTTCATATCTTGAATAAAAACTTTATTTTTAAGTTAGAAAACATGTTTTTAAATTATGCCTTGGCCTAAATCCCAAAATAGAATTTTGTTTTAAAAATTAATCTTTGAAAATCATCTTTGAACCATATAAAATGAAGCATTGATGATATATATATATATTAAGCTTTCATTATCTCAAGTAAAAATTTCATTTTGACACTTGAAAGTGGTTTTTAAATAGGGGTCTTGCCTAAATACGAATTTCACCCTTTTTGTTTGAGTTAAAAACCAAGATCTACACTTAATTATGAACATAAATATAAAAGAAATCCATGGTAGTAAACTATAAACTCATAGATCTAAACTTTACTCATCAAAATCATTCATTCATTCATGTTATCTATTCCCTAAGCCCTTCATTTTAAATGAAAATACACATTTTGAAGTTGAAAAATAACTTTTCTAAATATGGTTTTTTTTTTCATCCGAATTTTCAAAAATGATTTTTGTTGAAAATAAAATAGATCTTGAGCTTTCTAAAACTTTCCTACTATCGTCATGCTACTAGAAGTTATTTATGAACATAAAACAAAAGCCTAATACATTTATGAACCTAAAACAACTAGATCTGGTTATAAATGCATGAACACTAAGATAATTATGTGAATGGTGAATATATGCATAAATCATTAGCAATAACAAATAAATAACTCAAATAACAAGATCTAAAGCATAAACAAAAATCAAAGCTACAAAATGTAAAACCCCCAAAAATTTTCATAATTCTTAGAAAATAATCCTAAAAAGTTAGAAATTTAAATCCCAAAAATCGACTCAAGATAAAAACCAAATTCTAGACCGAGTCAAAACACTGGAAACGAAACCCTAAAAATTGAACCAAGATAAAACTTAATTCCAAATAAGAACAAAAACGAGTTTTCTCAATCTTGAGAAAACAAGAACCCTGAAACAAAATATAAAGTCCAATTACCGATATAATCAACGTCCGTACGTCGATTAAATAATCTACCCAATTCCTAAAACGCAAATCGAAACAATAGATCCAAATACCTTAACAACGAGATAATAAAATCCTAATTCCTTCAGTAAAATTTTAGAATCACAAAATCCAAATTTTCCACAAAAGTCAAATTGAGTCAACTCATAAACCTAGACTCGTTAAAACGATCCCGAGAACTAAAAACAAATAAATAATCACGAATAAAATAAGATAAACCACAGACGTCGAGCTAGAAATATAAAACGATCAAAACTCAAAAATTATACGATCTTACGAATAACTCAGTAAAATCGGAAATCAAAACGGAACCCTAAAAGTCAACAAGCCTACAACGAACCCTAGTGTTTAAGATCCGGCAATCCCGCGTTTTCAAACCCTAGAAAACGAAATTAAGTTAATGGCCTAGAATAGTTCGTAATAACTTAGGGTAACATAAAAATATCAGATTCGCGAATTTTGAGTGACCTTCGGACCCAAACGGGATCGGTTCTCGAAAAGCGTGTCCCGGAGCTCGGAATATTAAAAATATTCTTTATACCAATAGACTCGTAAAAATACAAGGATTCCAAAAATATCAGTTTTGGAATTTTTCGGTAGCTAAAAATTACAGATATCGCATTATTACGCGTATTTTTATTACTACCGGTACTTTAATTGTCTAGTCTACTATTCATAGTACTTTTCTACTATTCATTACTATTCACCTATCTCTACTTTTTCTTACACCTATTTCTTACACCTACATATCTATTTTCTTACTTTTTTCATTTCCAATACACCTTTATTCACATCAACTTTACACATTACTTCTTTATTACACAAACTAAAATAAAAAAAATTTCTCTCCCCTCTAAAGCTCAAAACCGGCGCCCCCCCTCCCTCTTGCATCCATTTATTTTTCTTTTTCAAATTATTTAATTACATCAAAAATTCACTCCAAAAATTCTATAAATACCCCCTTCCTCTTTCATTCTTTCACACAATTCATTTCACTACCAAAACTCTCTCAAAATCTCTCCACAAATTCTCTCTTCAAGAATTCTCTCTACCAAAACTCTTTCAAACCAATTTCTCACAAAAACCATTCCTTATACATAAACTATCTATTACATACTACTACTCACATAATACCCCTTTCAACTACCATCTTCATACCTCTTACATACCTTAGGTAAATATTTCTTCCATCTATTATTCATCCATGTCATGTAACTTAACATGACTATGGTGTTGTTTTGAAACTCATATGAGTAGTAAAAGCAACAACATGTTCATGTTTTGTTCTTGTACATAAGCTTCCTATTTTATTATGTTGTTATTATTATTGTGATTATTTGCTTATATATATAGTATTATGTACATTATGTATATATATTTATTTAGAGCATATAAGCTCATTTGTTATTTATTTATTTTCAAGTTATGCAATTTATTTATTTTATGTTGATATTAAGACTAGTCTTTCTAGTCTTAGACTTGTCCATATCAAGTCAAAACAATCTTTTATTTATTTTCTTTAATCTTTCGGGACTAGTCCATTCTTAGTCCGGGATGCCTTGATAAAGCTAAGGCTCCAATACTTGATTGGGATTCCTTGATGAAGCTAAGGTTCCCAATGCTTGATATTTTATTTTCTTGCTCATTAATTATTTTTAGTATTTTCTTATGTTCTTATTATTTTATATGCTCATGATACTTGCATTTGCATAATGTTAATGTCTCAACTAGTCTAAAAATAGAATCTTGTTTTACTAAATGAACTCAAAGCTAAGTTTCCAATTATATGATTTACCACAAAAACATGAAGTTATTATCAACAACCTAGAAATAGAATAATACAAGTTTTCTCAAGTAACAAAAATAGTTTTATCAAGAAACGTAAGAAATAAATGTTTTCCTTGTATTTTATGGTAAACTAAGTTTTAGAAAAATAAATCGTTCATATTGAAAGTTTGAGACTTAAATTCTTTTCTAAAACTAAGGAACAAACTAGTTTTCAAAGTTAATATAAAAATCAACTCATAAGGAACCCACTTAGGAAAAGTAATGATTTTTGAAAGAAAGAACTTGTTTTCAGAAGAATATAAATAAAGTAAGGTTAGCAATAATGGATTTTATCAATAAAGACGATTCTTTTCAAAGAAATGAAAGAAAAGTTTTAGGAAGCAAAGGCTTATATTTTAGAAATAAATAAAGAAGACAAGATTCATTTTCTAAAAACCATCCTAAATACAAAAATTTATAAAAAGGTTTTTATCAACTTAATATACTTTTGATGAATTTGAACTTTAATCACTAGAAGGAAAATTTAATACAAGACTAAAGGATTAAGGAAAAATTCAACTTGTTTTGGAAGAAGAAATGAAGAAAATAAAATAAGAATATACTCATTTATAACAACCTAGGAAAAATATAAAGTTTCTTTAGATACTTGAAAGGAAATTTTCAAAACTAAGGTTTAAATGAATTGTTTTATGAAATAAATTGTTGAGACACTACCATTGGGATTTTGTATATAAAGTGAGCATACCTATTTGTCACGCCCGATGGGTACCCTAAACGTGGCAGTTCGCCACATATAATATCAAGGCTTAGGAATGGCTACCTTAGTCATGCAAAAGCCATAGTATTATATGTAAGGCGTCTAACACGATAATAGGAGACGCTTTTGGGAAGCATAGTTTAAGCAAGTAAAGATAAACATACAAGAATTCAGAAATAAAATCATATCATAAATAACCAAAGGTCTAATACATAATTTCTTAGGGGCATTCCCCCGCTGAATCCAAGGATCGAGATAAACTTCCTAACTTCCAAAATTAAAGATTTCAAAGGAATTCTAATCTAAGTCTTCGAGTAGATTTCCTCCAAAAGCTTTAACATCAAACGTATTCGGATACGGGATGGCGTCAAGCTCAAAATAGGTGTTCCTGAGAATATAGATATCTATAGGGGTATAAGCTTAGGGGCTTAGTGAGTAAATCCCAAAAATTCATACTCGAAGAAAATTAACAATCAAGTTTATTATTCAAGCACTGAAATGCAACAACCACGTGAGCATACAAGACATATGACTTTCCGGGAATCATATGTTGAATGAATTTACGCCCTTCATTCGGGGTTGGGGATTCAGGCCAATTACAACCACAACTTTTGAAAACACTTTTATAGATTTACCCGGCTCCTATACGCCATCAAAAACTTGTAGTTTATTACAGGCTCCTAAGCCACCACTTTTGTATTTCTTACCGGCTCCTACTCGCCACTTACATGATATACCGGTTATGTCTACCACCACTATTATACACTTGTCCCACCAATTGTATAGTAGTGAATGCAATGGGACTCAACATATGAAGTGCATGAATAATTTCTTTAATTAAGGTCTAGTAATTACGTTTAAATTCCTTCAAGTGATCAATCAATTTCAATCACTTCAAGATACTAATTCACATACAACTTTATTACAACAATTCGAGTTTCGATATACTTAGTATTCTTTCAACATATTTTCATACACTTCCTTTTTATTTTTCTTAAATTCTAGTGCAACTAATTCTACAAGCACAATCAAAGTATGAAAAATAACGGGGAATAAACTCACTCGGCCATGATGACACCGTTCTTGAATTGGATGGGTCGTTCGGAAATTCCACTTAATCGTAGTAATCCTCGGGATACGAACAATCTTCCTCGTGATTATCTAATCAAGAAGAATACCCAAAAATGAGTATTTCATGAAATTCTATCCTTGAAGATTCTAATTTTCTTAAAAATCGTAGTAAAATCGTATAAAGGGAAATTCAACTTAAAATGGTCATAACTTGCTCATTTTAGCTCGGAAATTCGCGTATAATATACTGTTTTCTACCTACTCGAAAAGATCTACGCATTTCTAAGCTTATTTCCATAAAACTAAGTCGTTTGGGTTCCGAAAGACGGTGACCAGATTTTCCACGAATTTTTGCAAACACTTGTTTTCTTCTTTGCAACCAAAGCTCTTTTGAAAGATAAATATTTCAATTATTTTGTAAACTTTTCAAAGGTATATATATATATATATTTGTAATGACTCATAACAAATGTATGAATAAATGAAGTTGTCTCAACTTAAATGTAAGGTTCTTAAAAGTTTTTGAGCTTGAGATTCTATTTTACTTTTGAAAGATCTTTTAGTCATGAATATTCTATTTCTAAATGAAATCTCTTGTAATTACTTAAATTTCCTAAAGTGTGGTTTTATTTTCTAAACTTGGATTTTAAAAGTAGCAAAATGATATTTGTAATGTTTTCAAAGAATTTCTTCTTCTTGATAAAGGATGAGTTTTCATAAAATCTTTTGTTTATGTAAGAAAAATCATTCCCATACATGTTCATGGGTTTTTAAGAAATCCATTTTTCCATATTTATTTCTTTTAGAAAGAATCTTCAATTTCAAGAAAATACTTTCTCATTTATTTTTGTTGAGACAAAAACATTATGTTCATGCATGATTATGAATCATAAGCTATAGAAATGTAAAATAACTTGAAAGCTAAAGTAAATAATAAAGTAAATCAAGTATTGAGACCTTAGCTTCATCAAGGTACCCCGGGACTAAGAAAAGACTAGTCCCGAAAAGAAAAAGAAAAAGAAATTGTTTTGACTTGATGAGGACAAGTCTAAGACTAGAATGACTAGTCTTAAAATCAACTTAAAATTAAACAAATTGCATTGGAATAAATAAATTGCATGAAAGGTAAATAAATTGCAAGGCTATGAGCTTATATGCTCTAAAATAGTATATATAGCTATATAGATATATTAGATAGAAATAAACATAAAGGAAATATAGGGAAACATAAAGGAACATAATAGAAACATAAATGATCATGGAGGAATTTTGATTATGAACAAAAACAAAGCATGAACCTAATGTTGCTTTCTTAACCTTCATGGTTTTAGAAAACACACACTAAGCTCATACTAAGTAAATGAACATGAAGAAATCTTGAGAAATTTCTTACCTAAAGAAGCTAAACTTAAGAGGACTTCTTGTAAGAACTCTTGAGAGAATTTGAGAGAGATTTTGAGAGAGTAACTTTAGAGAAGAAGAAGTGTGTAAGAAGTGAAGGTATGAAGGGGTATTTATAGGAAATTGTGGGAGATAAATTGTGTTAATTAAATATTTGGAAATCAAGATAAATTGGGTATGGGGAGAGAGAGGCCGGCGCTATTTTGAGGGCATGGGGAAGAGAAAAATTAATATTTTTGTCTTTTGATTAATTAAAGTAAGAAATGAAAGATGTGAAGTTGTATTGGAAATGAAAATGTAAGAAATAGGTGTATGGTTTGTAAGAGTAGGTTGTAAGAAAAAGTAGAGATAGATGAATAGTGTAGAATAGTAGAAAATAGTGTAATGTAAAAGTTGACAATTTAATTGCCGGTAGTAAGAAAATACGAGTATAAAAGCGATATCTGATATTTTTAGCTACCGAAAAATTACGAAATTGATATTTTTGGAAATCTTATATTTTTACGAGTCTAACGGTGTATTCGGAATATTTTTTCTATTCCGGGCTTCCGGACTCATTTTTCAATAACTGTGTCCGTTCGGGTTCGAAGGACATCCGAACTTCGCGAAACTGAAACTTTTATAAAACCTATGGTTATTACGAATTATTCGAGCTAATTATCCTAACTTCGTTTTCTAGGGCTTGAGAAAACGGCAATGCTGGACTTAAACGGTTACGGTAAACTAGGGTTTGGTTGTCTCTGGAAATCCGGTTGACTCCCGATTAGGGTTTAAACTATAATTCGGATCCAAAATTTCGGGGATTTACATATATATTCAAAAGTGTTTATCAAATATATATTTATATTGTTACAAAAGGATTTTCTTTGAAATGGAGTTGAGTTAGAAAATGGATTTTTGCAAAAGTTTAGAAAATTCGTTTTAAATCTGTACCTGACGTTTTTGGAAACCAAAGGACCTTATATGAAAAAGATAACCTTAGAAATGGATAGATCTTTTCGAATAGGTAGAAAACGGTATATCATATGCGAAATTCCGAGTTAAAATGAGCAAGTTATGGCCGTTTTAAGTTGGAATTTCTTCTTATACGATTTTACCACGATTTTAAGTAAAGTTTAGAATCTCCAAGAATAGAAATTTATGGAAGACTTATCCCGGGTTTTTCTTTTGTCTAGGTGACGAAGGATACGAGAATACCCTACCCGAGGATTTCTACGACTAAGAAGATAGCGAAATGGACGAGTGTGTTATTCCTTCTAATTTCGTTACCTTGCTTGTGCTTGTAATATAGTAGCATTAGTATACTAAGAAAAGATAAAAAAAAAAAAGAATATATTTGGGGATTTCGGGATTATAGCTATGATCTGTGTTTATGCGTGAAATGAGAATTAAGAATATCGCAACTTCGATCTGCTTGTTTAAATTACTTTGTTTACTTACTTGTATGATTGTTTATTGTTGCTAAATTGATTGATCGCCCTTAATAAACCTTAATAAGGTTTGACCTAAGAACAATAAAACGTTCACGCATAGCATCCATCGAGTTACATCTATTTCCGAAGGCTGCTACTCCTACGCGTAGAGTTGGATTGGTTGTGATCGTGCGGTGCCACGGGCCATGTTCCTTCCTGGAGAATCCAAATCGCTCGGGGAAAGCGACTGTAGGTTCGGAGCCGAGCCAACCGAGCGTTGTGGGGAGACCTGGGGACTAGCAGTAGAAGGTCGAGGACCTTCAACCCCGATTCCCTAACCTTTGATACGGAGGGGTAAATCCGTTCTATATATGGTTTCCGGATGACTATATATATTCGCGTAATCATGTGATTGTTGCATTATATGCATAGCATATGTGTGATTAAATAAATAAACTTGTTTGAAAATGTGGTACGAATGAAAAGGAATATCTCACTAAGCTAGTTGTGGCTTATACCCCTATAGATTTTGTTGAAACAGGTATATTCATGGATTGAATTTGAGAATCATAACATTAAGGAAGTCATGGACGGATGATTAAGGATATGGAATCATACGATGAAGAAATTTTGTAAGGTTCTTTATATGTGCTAACCTATATGATTAGAGACGTATATTTATAATAGAAGAACATGCCCTAAGAATTGAAATGTGATATGCTTATGTTTTATATTAAGTATTCTCCTTGCCTTGCTACTTATTTATTATCAATGTAAATTGCGCTACTCCGATGCGTCCCCTTGGTTGTGATGTATGCCTTGTACATAATATGGAAGCCTTTGCATGACTAAGGTAGTCATTCCTAGGCTTTAGTATTGTGTACGACGGACTGCCACGTTTAGGGTACCCCTCGGGGCGTGACACAAAAAGTTAGATCTACAAAATATAACTACTTGTAGCAAGAAAATAATAATGATACAAGATAATAATCATGGAGAAGAGGAGTGTTTCATTTTTGGCATCATCATCCTTAGCTTTTAAGCTTATGGAAGGTCATTTGATACATGAAACTCTCACTATACTTTACCTATATCACCTATGGAAGCTTTAGACAAGAGTTTTATCAAAAAATCTTGAAGAAATATGTGTGGGAGCTTATAGAAGAAATAGGGCAGCTTGTGCTCTTGTAAGAACAAGAACAAAATAAGAAAGAAAGAGAGGAAAAAGAGAGTAAAAGAGAGAGTAAATGAGATAGGGTTTCAATGGAATGAAAAGAAATAAATGAGAGACATTAAATGGAGAGAGAGGAGTGTATTAATTAAAAGAAAAAAAATAAAACAAGGGCAACAATGAAAGGGGCTACACGTGAATGTAAGAGGGAGAGAGGGATGGAATTTGGTTGGATTCTGACTTGAAATTGAAATGTGTAATTAATGTGTATGTGTTGCTTCTTCAAGAAGGATTGGAATAGATTTGTTTTAGTCAAATTGGGAGTAAATCAAAGGACAAGGGTAGCAAAAGAGGTCAAAATTTCTGCCAATAAGTGATATATGAAGTGTAAAAAGATTGAAGTGAAAAAGAAGTGATATGTGAAAGGTGTATTTAAAAGTATGGGTTGTAAGAGTACTTTATAATAAAATAAAATAAAAAAATAGAAAATTTATTCCAAATATTGTAGAAGATTTTTCATAATTAAAATAAGATAAAAATTTTGGTGAATTATCAAATAAGTTACTAGTATGATCAAAATACGCAAATAGCTATAAATAATATTTTTATAACCCAAAAAATTCTAAAAAATATTTTATGAAAATAAAAATATTTTAAAAACATTTCCAAATTAAATTAATTAATTTATTTTATTTTAGTATCGGGTCTTAAATAGAAACTGATTCCATAAAAACCCGAAACTAACTAAATTTTAGAAAAACAAAATTTTCTATAATATATAAAATATTTATCTAAAGATATAAGGTTTTATAAGAATAATAAAATTGTGTAATGAAATAGAAGTGAATAGTGCAAAAGACTAATTAATTACTGGTAATAATGAAATACGAATAAAATCGCAAAATCAGATAATTCTAGTTATTGAAATTTATAAAACTGATATTTTAGAAATCCTTATAAAAATACGAGCCTAATGGTATTCATGGTATATTTTTGATATCTCGAGCCCTAAGACATGCTTTTCGAAGTCTGTATCTAAACGGGTTCAATATAGGTAAAAAATTTACCAATTTGATATTTTTAAGCGAACTTACATTACTATGAGCTATTCTACACACTTAAACTATACCTTGGCTTCTAGGGTTAAGGGTGCTAGATTGCCAGACTTAAACTACTGTATTCCATTTAGGGTTCCAGGTGATTTTCTGATTTAGATCTTTGCCAACTTGGAAATTGATATTTTATGTTTATACAACATATTTAATTTGAGAAATTTATTTTAAATTTTATTTAGTAATTATTTAATATCTCTTAACGTTTTCGAAATCCTTGAATTGAGTTTTATTTCCGAAAGTTTCATCGTTATTCACTTTTTAATAACTTGTTTTTGGGTTCTATATTACTCGATTTTATAAGTTAGAGTTAAGTATGAAATTTTTCATATGTAGTGGTCTTGGATTTGAAGTATGTGGAGTTCTTATTTTATTTGTAAAGATTCTTATTTTCCTCAAGATTGAGAAATTTCTGGATTTGTTCGTGATTTAGGACTAGTCGAAGTTCGATTTTAATTTAGAGTGATTTTTAGGGTTTATTTTCAAAGTTCATCTTGGAATTATTTACTGAAATTTTCCAGGGCTTACAATGGATTTCTCTTATATTTATGTTCATAGTAAGTGTAGATTTTGGTTTTGAACTCAAACAAAAATAGTGAAATTCGTATCTAGGCAAGACCTATATTTAAAAACCACTTTTCAAGTGTCAAAATGCAAGTTTTACTTGAAATAATGAAGGCTTAATGGGTATATATCATCAAGACTTCATTTTATATGGTTGAAAGGTGATTTTCAAAGATTATTTTTCAAAAAAAAATTCAATTTTCGGATCTAGATAAAGACATAAATTAAAAACATGTTTTTCAACTCAAAAATGAAGTTTTTATTCAAGATATGGAAGGCTCTTAAGATAGGATATGTAACGGATGAATTTTCATAAGTTTAGATGGATTTTATCAAAAGATATGTCCAAAATTTTTTTTTGTAAATTCAGATCTCAACCAAGACCAATTTTAGAAACCCATTGTTCCACACCAAAATGAAGAATTTGTTTAAAAAATGAAAGGCTTATGGAATATGTATCAATAGGAGATATTTTTTGATAAGTAAATGGTAGATCTACTAATAGAGATTCTTAAAATAGAAGGAGATTACAAAATATAAAATTTGAGTTTTGTCCTAACCTTGTGAAATTCGGATGGTTTCAATACCATACCTTAAAAACTCTTTTATCAACTCCAAAACTTGTATTTTATATGAAAAATGAAGAGTATAGGTAATAGATATCATCAAGTAATGATTTTTATAAGTTGAGATGAGATTTGCTAAGAAAAATATGTAGAACAAGGAGTAGAAATAAAGTAGAAAAATTTGAGTTGCTTGTCATTTTAAGAAATTCGTAATAATGGAGCAATGGCATGAAAACACTTACTTTCCAAACTCAAAATAGAAGTTTTATTAAAGAAATGAAGTCCTTAGTGGCTAGGTATGGTTGAGCCTTAAGTTTCTAAGTATCAAATGAGTTTACTTAAAGGAATCACCATAAGAATAATTTTTACAAAATTTCGATTTTGGGATGAACCATATTTAAAAACATATTTACAAAGTGTAAAATGGAAATTTTTGTTGAAGAATAAAGGCCTTAAGGAATATACATGATGAAGGCTTAATTTTAACAAGAAAAATAAATTTTATCAAGGAATTTTTCTAAAAACAAGTGGGTATTGTCAAGAATACAAGACTAGCCTTTCTAAGTTGATTTTTCATAAAGTCTTGCAAGGAAAAAGTTTTCTAAAAATTTTTTTATTCAAATCACAAGAACATATATATCTCATGACATATCATTTATGATAGTAACTTGTTCATATTGCATGAATACTTGCTTTGGATAGTAGAAACTTCATGAACTTTCACAAAATCAATTTTCCAATTTGGATTTTGCTACTGAGCTGAACTGATCAGATATTTTCAAAACTTAAAAGTTTTCAAAAATTAAATATTATATAATAATTAGATAGATCTTTCGAAATAGATAGAAATCGGTATATAATTTACTAAATTCCGAGTTAAAATGACCAAGTTATGGCCATTTTAAGTTGGAACTCCTACTGAGGACGAGAATTACGAATTTGATAGTTTGTATGAGATAAATGAATTAGATTTGAGTTGAAATACTCATTTGGGTATTTTTTTTTTCCTTAGGTTGCTTTGCTTTCAAGAATTCGTTGCCACTCGACTATTACGATTAAAAGACCAGAGTCCATTGGACAAGTGAGTTTTCTTCTTATTTTGTTACCTTATTCGTGCTTGTAGCTAGTTACATTAGAATTATAGAAACAAGCTAAATACCGATATGAATGGGGATAGGATAGATGATGAGACTTTGATGTATGTATGCCAAAGAATACTAAAGCATATCAAAACCACGTTTTGATTGGATAACTGCACTGTTCATATTGTTTTTGTTTATGTGCATGATATTGGTTGGTCACTCTAAAGAACGTATGAATAATTGGACCTAAGCAAAAATAAATTGGTCATGCATCGTATCAGTCAAGTTGCATTTGGTAGCGTGCTACTCCTACGCAAGTTGATCGGTATGGTCCGAGGTCATGTTTGGAGAATGAGACCCGGTATCAGAGTTCATTCATAGGGAACCAAAGCGCACCGGGGATGCATCCCCTATATGAGCAGAGCCGAGTCGATTGCTATGAGCTGGGGGTTTGGGGACTAGCAGCAGGTCGTGTAGACTTTCAATACCATCCCTAACCCTAGATACGGAGGGCGTAAATCTGTTCTATGTACGGGTTCCGAATACCCATACATAATTATCTACTCATGTGTTTGTTCATGCATAGCATATGGATGATTTATAACTTGCTTGTTATGGTATGAAATTAAGGGAACTCTTACTAAGCTAGTATAGCTTATTCCCCAATAAATGTTTGAATAAACAGGTTGATGGGAGAGTGCTACCTGGGGACCGAGATGGTTGGAGCCGAATATGACTTCGGGATTCCGGTAGGAAGTAAGAATACTTGAAGATATTAGCTAGGTTTTGTGAATTGTCTTATAATAGTTTGTGTAGTAAAATCTTTTGATGAATTGTAATTGAAGTATATTAAATTGTATTTCCTTTACATTGTTACTCAAGTTGTATCAATATAAAATGTATCACTCCGATGTGTCTCCTCTATGTGTTAGACGCCTTATACATAGTATGGAAGCCTTCGTGTGACTAAGGTGGTCATTCCTAGGCTTTAATATTGTGTATGACGGACTGCCACATTTAGGGTACTCTTCAAGGCATGACAAGCCACCTGCGATTTTCAGAAAGCTGTCACACCCATTGCTAAAAAACTCATTGTCACGCTCTTGACTTTTGACCAAGTGCCTAAAAATCATGTTTCGCCCTAGTTCGCTTTATTTTGAAATTCTTAAACTTAACTCATTTGAACTAACTTAAACACATCAAAATCAACATATTCACTTATTGCATATACACACACACACATAGACCAATTATTCTATCATTAACACTACTCACAACTACATCTACTTCACTTCCTAAACCAAACAACATACAATTATCAACTCATTCACTCTCAAACTTCAACACTTACAGCAACTTATCCACCACAACTTTAAAGAGCTAATTAGCTCTATAACTAACTTAGTTCACCAACACTACAAACAACTCATATATGAAACATCAAAACAGATTTCATGTTAATGTAGGAACAAATACATAAAAGATCATATATACAAGCAAGGCTTTACCTTAAGAAGCTTTAACTTAATTATAAAGTCTTAATATGAACTTTGGATGGATTGTTTGTAAATATTAGAGAAGAAAATCAGCGTTTTGCTTTTGTTGTTGGGGTTATTGGTTTTTTTATCTATTTTTTGGTTTGTGTTTTGCTAAGATTTGTTTGGATAATTATCATGAAATTTTCCTTGATTTCTAGGCAGCTAAAGGAGGAGAAAAAGGCTTAGGCTTGGGTTCATTTTTTATGTTTGGGCTTTAAAAATATGCTTAGGCTTGGGTTTATTTTTGTTTAAAATTTAGGATAAACACATCCAAATATGCTCTTTTAAACAATTAATAAATCATGCTAACATATTATGTTTTATTAAACTAAATATTTAATATAAATTCATATATAATTTAATCAATCAATCAATATACACACTGTAATCCCGTGAATTTTTCATAATTATTAGAAAATAATCCTAGAGTTAAATAATAGAACCAAGACCTTGAAAACCAACTCAAGTTAAATCTAAATTCTAAATAAGATCAAATACGAAAATTTTTAGTCTTGAGAAAAAGAGAACCCTCAAAACAAAATGGAAAATCCAACAATCGTTCGATTCAACATCTGTAGGCCAACCAAATCATCTATCTGATCCTAACACGTAAATCAAGACAATATATCCAAATAACACTCAACAAAAAAACTAAAACCTTGAACCCTTTGGTGAATCTTATAATTAAAATTTTTAATCACCACTAAAAGCTAAACAAAATCAACCCATAACCTTAGACTCAATTAAACAATCTTAATAACTGAGAAATATGAAATAAATCATAAAAAATAAAGTAAAACATAAATTGTGAATAAAAAATATAATACGGTCAAAACCCCCAAAATTTTATGATTTTACGAATAAATCAAAAAGCCAAAAGTCAAACTAGAACCTTAAAATTAACATAAAGCAATAACACTCTAGTGAATTTAGATCTGGCAATCCTATGCTCTAAACCCTTAAACAATAATATTAAATTTATAATAGGTTATAGTCCGTATGTAAACCCCTAAATTTTTGGAATCGGTTTAGCATAAAACCCTAAACTGGAAGTCAAATGGAACCCTAAAGGTCAACAAACCCTAGTTTACCGTAACCGATTAAGTCCGGCATTGTCGTTTTCTTTGGCCTGGAAAACGATGTTGGGATGATTAGCTAGAATATTTCGTAATAACCATAGGTTATATAAAAATATCAGTTTTGCGAATTTCGGGTGTCCTTCGAACCCGATCGGACACAGTTCTTGAAAAACATGTCCGGGAGCCCGAATAGTAAAAATATTACGAATACACCGTTAGACTCATAAAAATTTAAGTTTTCCAAAAATATCTGTTTCGTAATTTTTCGGTAAGTAAAAATAATAGATATAGCTATTATACGCATATTTTCTTACTACCAATACTTTATTAGTCATATCTATCTTACATTACACTATTCATTACTATTCTACACTATTCTTTTATCTCTACTTTTTCTTACACCTATTCTTACATACTTCATAACCTATAATCTTTACTTTTTACCTTTTCCATAACTTTATTTCACATCTACCTTACATATTACATCATTTATTTAACAAAAAGTTAAAAAAAATAAATCACTTCCCCCCCTCCCATGCATGTGGCCGGCGCCCCTCTCCCCATATAACCCTCAATTTTTTTTTCTTTTATTTTAATCACACAAAAATCACTCCTCAATTTCCTATAAATACCCCCCTTCTCTTTCACTTTTTTCACACATTCACTACCCACAAATTCTTATCAAAACTCTCTCAAATTCTCCTCTCAAAACTCTCTCAAAAGATCATCCCAAAACTCTCTCAAAATAATTCCACAACAACTTCTACTTACAACAAAAACCCATAACCACATACTACTACCAAAGTCTTCTTTAGGTAACCACTTCATACTATTTTCTTCTTCTTCATGTCATGTAACTTTACATGACCATAGTGTGAGTTTCCAAAGACTACAAGTTATGGAAGCTACATTATGTTCATGTATTGTTCTTGTTCATGAAAATCTATTTATATTTATGCCATTATTTTTGTTCATATTATTGTTAATATATCTAAGTATTATTATCTATATATGTACATATTCTTTAGAGCATATAAGCTCACTTGCAATTTATTTACTTTTATGCAATGCAATTTATTTATTTTCCGTTGCAATTTATTTATTAATTCCTTACAATTTATTAACTTATTTCTTGTTATTTTAAGACTAGTCTCTAGTCTTAGACTTGTCCTCATCAAGTCAAAACAAGTTTTCTTTCATTCATTTTATTTTGGGACTAGTCTACTTTTTAGTCCCAGGAGCCTTGAAGAAGCTAAGACTCCAATACTTGACTTTATTATTTATGTTTTATGTTACTTTTGCTTACTATTATTCTCATGAATCATGTTCATTTAAATTGTTGTCCAAAATTTCAAGTTCTAAAAATAATTGACGAAAAGGAGATTTTTATAAGTTTATGAAAAGTACGAAATCTATGGTTTGAAAACAAAAATAAAGTTATCTCTTTTCAAGTTACAAAAAGAAACTATTAAGATTTTAGAAACTACTTTACTATAAAAATTCTTAAGTCACATATTTTTCCACTTAGTTTTATCAAGAAAATAAACTTTTATGAATGGATGAATTCCATGAAAAACATAAGGCATGAGAAAAGAATGAGGAATTTTCAAATAAAGATTTTTGCAAACAAATAAACAAAGGAATTTGTACAAGAAAAGTGAATAGGGATAATAGGGTATTTTCTAAAAACTCTAAAATAATGTTAGTGTAGAAAACTTAGAAGGAAGAAAAATTTATTTTCAAAAAGTTACTTGGATATATACATATATATATATATATAACTTTTTGTAAAATAAAAAGAAACAAAATAGTTATTTCAAGAAGTTTACAAACATGAAATTCTTATTTTCCTAAAACAACTTCAAAACCGACATGGTTTTACTTGAGTAAAATAAATGAACAACAAAACACTTGAGCATGAATGAATATGAGCTAAGTATTCATAAAAAGAGAATTTTTCAACTTTATAGATAACTAAGTATTTATTAAACAAATTTTAATTTCTTGAACCAAAGTTGTTTTGTGTTGGAAAATTCGTGTGAACTTTGTCGCCACTGTTTCGGGGCCTATATGACCTTGTTTGTTAAAACTAATTTTGGAAATGGGTAGATCTTTTCGAGTAGGTAGAAATCGGTATATTATATGCGCGATTCCGAATTAAAATGACCAAGTTATGGCCATTTTAAATTGGAACATTCCTTTATACGAACTTTAACGTTCTTTTGACATTGTTTTGTCAAAATTCAAGAAAATCATCAAGGAATACTCATTGTGGGTATTTTCTTTGGCTAGGTGACCCCAAGGAAGGATTCCTTTACCTCGAGGATTATTACAATTAAGTGGAGTGTGTGAACGACTCATCCGCTTAGAGGAACGGTCGATATGACATCGTGAGTTTATTTCCATTAAATGCTATACTTATTGTGCTTGTAAATTAGTTGCATTAGAATTAGGAAAAGATAAATCGATGTGTATGTAAAATAATTCTTTGAAAGAATTTTAAGAATATCGAAGCCAGAATTGTTTTAAATGTTTGTTTTAATAACATTTGATTGGTATGAAATTCTTTGATCGCCTTAAATTCACATTGCATTTTGGGTTATTATCCTTGTGTGAGAAGGATATTAAGCTCATGTCGAAAGCAACACTTGGCGGAAGATCTGAAAGCAATTGCTTGGCGGCTTAAGGGAAATGCTTGGCGGATGATCCGAAAGCAAGGTCAAATCAAGTAGATTCGGAATGCTTGGCGATGAGTGCTCGCGAGCATAAAACTTTTTAATTAAAACTACTTGTTTTGAGGTTAAGTATCACCAAACCCCGAATGAAGGGCGCAAATCCATTCAACATATAGTTCCTAGAAAACTATATGCTTGTTTGCTCACGTGTATGTTGCATTACATTTGATTGTTTAAAACAACTTGTTTGAAATCTTGTTATAAGAATTTATTTATGGAAATAGTTCTCACTAAGCCTATTAGCTTATACCCCAATAGATATCTTTTGCAGTTTCCCTATTTATGGTTAAGGCCACGAGGACCCTGTGGGCAGGTAATTTCTTTTTGGATAATAGAAATTTAGATAAAGTGTAGCATTAGTATTGAGGTACAAATATCCATGTAATAGATTAGTGATCAAAGGGAAATGCCCCTAAGTTTGTAAAACCATTGATATGAATGAATGATTATTATGAATCCTCTTTTCTTAATGTATTGTTTATATCTTCTTAAACTTTATAATTCCATAAATGGTCCTCTAAAGTTGTGAAAGTACGCCTTACACTTAATATAAAAGCTTTTTGGAATGGCTAAAGTAGTCATGCTTAAGCTTTAATGTTGAGTGTGACGGACTGTCACGTTTAAGGTACCCTTTGGGGCGTGACACCGTAATAATATAGTGAAGCTTAAAAATATCATATTCATCGAAATTTAGTTTGTTTCAGATCCAAGCGGGAACATATTTCGAAAACCGTACCTGGTGCACCGAACAGTAAAAATATCTTGGTAATACTGTTAGACTTGTAATAATATGAGGATTCTAAAAATATTAGTTTTAGAATTTTTCGAAATCTAAAAATATCTGATATAGTCCATTTATGCGTATTTTTATTACTACCTGTATTTTATTTGTCTAGTCTACTATTCATTGTACTATTTCTATTATTCACTATTATTCATCTATCTCTACATTTCCTTACTACCTACTTCTTACAACCTATATATCTATTTCTGACATTACTTTTTACTTAAGTTCTCTTATAGTTTACTTGTTTTTCATTACTAACATTAATTTTTTATCACATTCTCTCTCCCTTCCTTCACCTTACCATCCACTTCTCTCTCTTTTCCTCCATTTTATTCTATTTTTCTTTTATTTAATTCACTCATAGTTCGTTTTACATTTATTTATAAATATCCTATTCCCTCGTTCACTTCTTATACACTTTTCTTTTACCATAATAAAACTCTACTAAAATCATTTCTCAACTTCTCTCTCTAATTTTTCTCCCAAAAAAATTCTTCCCAACTCTCTCTTCTTTCTATACCATCACTATCTCTATACAACTATCAAATCTTTCTTTCTTCTTCCATCTACACATAACCTTAGGTAAATGTTTCTAAACATTCTTCGTGTCATGTAACTTAACATGACCATTGTGTGTGTTTCTTGAACCCATAGGTAGTAAAAAAGTAATAATATGTTCATATTTTGTTCTTGTTCATACAAAAATTTTGTTGTTATGTTGATATTATATTGTGTTCTATTTATTGCTTCCAATCTAACTTATATATATTAGTAAATATAGCTATGTGTGTATATATATATATAATATATTCTTAGAGCATGTGTCACGCCCCAAAGGGTACCCTAAACATAACAGTCCACCACACTCAATATTAAAGCTTAAATATGACAATCTTAGCCACTCCCAAAAGCTTTGATATTAAGTGTAAGGCATGCTCTCACAATTTTAGAAGATCATACATGGAATTATGAAGCTTAAGAAGATATGATAACATATTAAGAAAAGATGATTCATAATATTTAATTTACTTATAACAATGATCTTTACAAATTTAGGGACATTTCCCTAATTCACTAATCTATTACAAGAATATTGGTACATCATTTCTAATATTAAACTTCTTAAAATTTCCTTATCCAAAAAGAAATTACCTGACTGCAAGGTAAACATGTTTTCAAGTAGGGTTGATTCCAAAATCCGAATTTGGTAAAAATTGGTTTTTGAGTGATTCCTTTAAGTAAAAATCATTTGATATTTAGAAAATTAGGGCTCAATCATACATAACCACTAAAGACTTCATTCTTACACAAAAATTTGCATTTTACACTTTGCAAATATGTTTTCCAATATGATTTACTCAAAAATCCGAATTTTAGAAAATCCACTTTTTGAATGATTCCTTTGGGAAAAACTTGTTTAATGCATTAAAAATTAAGACCTTATGGTACCTATTACTTAAGAACTCCACTCATTACATAAAACTTTCATTTTGAGCTTGGATTATAGGTGTTCTTATGGCCTTCATTCAAATTGCGAATTTCATAAATTGATTACTAACTTAAAATTTTCCATCTTGATTCTACTTTTTGTTTTACACATTACTCATATCCAAACTCATTTCAACTTGTAAAAATCACCACTTAATGATACCTATTACCTATACCCTTCATTTTTCACAGTAAACATGAGTTTTTGAGTTGATATGTGGGTTTTCAAAATCAGTCTTCGTTGGGATCCGAATTTACAAAATTCATTTTGGTCATTTCTTTTGATAAAATCTATCTATACTTATGAAAATCCATTTCTTACATATCCTATCCTAAGAGCCTTTCATTTCTTAAATAAAAACTTCATTTTTGAGTTGAAAAACATGTTTTTAAAATATGCCTTTGCCAAAATCCGAAAAGAATTTTTATTTTGAAAATCACTTTTGATTCTTGTAAAAATAGTCTTGATGATATATGTATATTAAGCCTTCATTATCTTAAGTAAAAATTACATTTTGACACTTGGAAAGTGGTTTTTATATAGGGGTCTTGCCAAAATACGAATTTCACAATTTTGTTTGAGTTTAAAACTAAGATCTATACTTAATATGAACATAAACATAAAACAATTGCATGGTAGTAAGCTATAAACTCCTAGATCTAAACTTTACTCATCAAAATCCCTCATTTATGTTATCTATACCCTAAGCCCTTCATTTTAAATGAAAAATATACATTTTGAAGTTGAAAAACAACTTTTCTAAATATGGTTCCATTTTCATCCGAATTTTCAAAAATGACTTTTGTTGAAAATGAAATAGATCTTGAGTTTTCTAAGACATTCCTACTATCATTATGCTACTACAAGTTATCCATGAACATAAAACAAAGTCTAATGTATTTTATGAACTCAAAACTCTAGATCTAGTTTTCTATACTAGTCTTAAATGCATGAACACATGTGAATGAGGAATATATGCATAAATCATAAGCAATCATAAAAATAATTACTCATATAGCTAGATCTATGGCATAAACAAAAAATCAAAGCTACAAAAAGTTAGATCTATAAAATATAACAACTTTAAACAAGAAAATAATTAAGATACAAGATAATAATAATGGAGAAGAGGAGAGTTTCATTTTTTGGCATCATCATCCTAAGCTTTTAAGCTTATGCGAGGTCATTTGATGCATGAAACCTTCATTACACCTTACCTATATTACTTATGGAGGCTTTGAGAAGAAGATTTGCTTAAAAATCTTCAAGAAAGAAGTGTGGAAGCCATATTTAGAAGTGGGGGCAGCTTGTTTTTCATGGAAGAACAAGAGGAAATGAAGAAAGAAAGAGAGGAAAAAGAGAGAGAAAAACTAAAGAATGAAAAAGGAAAGAATGAGTAAATGAAGGAGAGAGAGAAAATGAGTGTTTTAATTGAATAAAAGAGAGAAAAAATAAAACAAGGGTAGCCACAATGAAGGGAGTTGCATGTGATTCATGGAAGAGAGAGAGGGAGGAATTTTGTTGAAATTTGACTTGAATTTGAATTGTGTAATAAATGTATAATGTAGCTTCTTTAAGAAGGTATGGAATATAATTAATTTAGTCAAAATGGAGTAAATAAAGGACAATGGCAGCCATAAAGGAGTAAAAAATCTGCCATGAATTGATACAATAAAGTGTAAAAAGATTGAAGTGAAAAGGAAGTGATATGTATAAGGTGTACTTGAAAGTATGGGTTGTAAAAGTACTTTCTTAATAAAATAAAACAAAATAAAATAAAATTAGAAAATTTATTCCAAATATTTGTAGCAGATTTTTCATAATTAAAATTAAATAATTATTTGAATTATTTTAGTATTTTAACAAATATGTTACCGGTATGATCAAAATATGCGAATATGGGCTATAAATGATATTTTTATAACCCGAAAATTTCTAAAAAAATATTTTAAAAATATTTTTCAATTATTAAATTAATTTATTTTATTTTTAGTATCGGGTCTTAAACAGAATCTGATACCGTAAAAGCCCGAACTAACTAAATTTTAGAAAAACAAAATTTTCTATAATATATAAAATATTTATCTAAAAATATAAAGCTTTATAAGAATAATAAAATTGTGTAATGAAATAAAAGTAAATAGTGCAAAAGACTAATCAATTACCGGTAATAATGGAAATACGATAAAAAGGTTATAACCGTAACTTTTATAACCTGAAAAATTATATAACTGATATATTTAGAAATCTTATGAAATTACGAGTCTAACGGTACTATTGGTATATTTTTTATATCTCGAGCCTCGGGACACGCTTTTCAAAGTCTGTATCCGAACGGGTTCGAAATAGGTCAAAAATTTACCAATCTGATATTTTTAAACAAACTTATATTACTAGGAGCTATTCTACATATTTCAACTACATCTCGGCCTCTAGGGTTAGGGGCGCTAGATTGCCGGACTTAAACTATTGTATACCACTTAGGGTTTCCGGGTGATTTTCCAGTTTAGATCCTTGCCAATTTGAAAACTGATATTTTATGTTTATACAACATATCTAATTTGAGAAATTTATTTTACATTTCATTTTTGTAAGTATTTAATATCTTTTAACGTTTTTGGAATTCTTGAATTGGGTTTCATTTGCGAAAGTTAATCGTTATTCACTTTTTAATAAATTTTTTTTGGTTCTATATTACCGATTTTATAAGTCGGAGTCACGTATGGAAATTGTCGTACGTAGTGGTTTTGGAATTGAAGTATGATGAATTCTTATTTTGTTTTTAAGGATTCTAATTTTTCTCAAGATACGGAAATTTCTGGATTCGCTAGTGTTTTTGGATTAGTTGAAATTCGGTTTTAATTTGGAGTGATTTTTAGGGTTTATTTTCAAAGTTCATCTTGAAATTATTTACTGAAATTTTCCAGGGCTTACAACTATATGGGATTTTATCAAGGAATACATAAAATAAAGTTATCACATACTATATTTTCAAACCAATGAAATAAGAAAGTTTCATTAAACTTAGTTCTTTGTTTAACAAAATTTTTCTTAAATTCATTTGTAAAGTTTTCATCAACATACTAAGGTTTAGATAAGTTTTACAAAATCATCTAAGAATACATCTTTTTAAAGATGAATCATACTTTTAGAAGAACACTATTATTTTAAAATGGAACAAACTTTAGGAAAAATTAAGAATAAGTGAACTATAAGAAAGTTTGTCACTATCAAGAAAACAATTAGAAACTACATTTTTTCTAACTCTTAAAAATGAAGTATAGGAATAAAATTATCTTGGGAAATAGAAATTGTTTTCAAAAGATAGATAAAGTTAAAAAGAAGGAAATATTTACTTACAATAAATCCAAGAACTTATCCAACAAAGCTAAAATAAAAATTTCCAAAACACTACTTTTCCAACTTTTAAAGCACCTTATTTTATAAAAATCATTATTGGGACAACTTCATTAAATTCATGTTTATGATATGAGTCAATATATATGTTCAAAGAATTTTTCAACTATTATAATATCTATATTTTTATACAAGAACCCTTGAATGGAAAAAAGTTTGAAAACTTGAGTTTTGAAATCTTGAATTTTCGTAACAATTATGTTAGTCATTTTTCCAAGACCCAAATGACTTATTTTGATAAGAATAACCTTAGAAATGGATAGATCTTTTCGAGTAGGTAGAAATTGGTATATAATATGTGAAATTCTGAGTTAAAATAAGCAAGTTATGGTCATTTTAAGTTGGAATCTCCATTCATGCGAATTTTGATGAATTCAACAAGATAGAATTAGAGAATTTGAGTAAATCTTGGATGAAATACTCATTTTGGGTATTTTTTTTGTTTAAGGGTCGAGAACCAAGATCTTCTCTTCCTTGATGATTACTTCGACTCATAAAAGATCGCTATGGACGAGTGAGTTTCCTTTACGTTTTATATATTCGCATATGTGCTTGTAGAATAGAGCACTAAATGTTGGGAAAAGATAAAATTGATATGCATACGGGTTATCATGGGAATTATGTATGTGAATTGCTATGTGTGATCAATGAACAATAAGTATATTGGAGCTTGATTTGTTGATTATCATAATTGCTTCTATGTAAGTATTGCTATATGTGCAATTATTGTTTGATTGCTTTAAATGAATTAATATCGAATTGAATATCTCATAAATAAATTGCTCATATATATTACATAGAATATCATTTCGAAATTTTTCTACTACTCCTCAGCGTAGGACCAGAAAGATAAGTCGCCTAGCTACATCTTGAAGATTTAGGACATTCGAGGAATACGATCTCAAGTTGAAGCCGAGCCCAATCGATCGCTTTGGGTAAGGAAAGCTCGAGGACTAGTAGTATGGTCCATTGGAACCCCAAGACGCGCACAACTTTTAAGGAGGTAGTTCAAATCATTCCCTAACCACTGATGGAGGGGTAAATCCATCATACATACAAAACCGGATAGTCGTATGTATTGCTTGATCATATTGTTGTTGCATTTCATATGCTTGTTTAATGAACTTGATTGAATGCCTGTTATGAGTACTTTTGCGTAAGGAATATCTCATTAGCTTGTTGTAATCCCCTTGATTTTACATAACCCGATTATAATAAATATATGTTATTTCATTCCATAGGAATATAAATCGGTTCTCGGACTACTAGTAGCTTATTATAGCGATATAGCGAGGACCACAGGTGAGGGACATTGACCTTATCATATTGTTTGTGCTTGTAGTTAGTTGCATTGATAATAACATATCAAACTGAATTGCATGTGGGTTTGGGTAAATTGCATGCTGCTTGGTGTATGTGGGATTGCCAAAACACTTATTATAATTAACAATTTCATTGTATGATAACAATTGTATGGAGCATGTTGATGTTTGTTTGTAATTGTATGATCACCTTAAACCTAACTAAAAACTATTGGTACCATAAAACGAAACGGACATGCATCGCATATATTGCATAAATTGCATTTTTAAAAGCGTAGTAGTCTATTACGTGTTGGCCATCGGGACTCTGATAAACGCTTGGTATGCCTATATGGAAATAGACTACGCAAGGTTACCTTTGTTCTGTTGGTACCATAAGAACTAAGTGGTAAATGAAGGACGCCGCTTATGGTATTGCTTGGATGAGTAATGCTTAGGGAGTTGCTAAAGGTATGTGCAGGGGATGGTTTGTTAAGCTATCATATTAAAAGTGATAACCCTAATACGAGAAATCGTAGATTCCCCTGTATGCTTGGCGTCTTCTGGATAGACTATGTACTACTGGTTCCTTCAACCCTGATGAGAGGAGTAAATCTCCATCCTCCTTTGGACTCCGGATTCTCCAGGCTTGTATTTGTTCATATGCTTGATTGTTGTATTACATATGTTTGCTAATTAAACTTGATTTCTATTGTTTGATATGTGGTCTGGTCAGGTCATCTCACTGAGCATGTGGTTTTGCTCACCCTCCAATAGTCTTTGTGCAGGTATAACATTAGCTGTGATTGGGTTAAGCATGAGTGAAGAGTACTACATCAAAAAACCTTGCTGAAGATAGTTTCATAGATTATATTGGTCTCAAAGAATATATTAGATAAATTGTATAATTGATTAAGATTTTGTATTTTATAGGTTTGATCTCAATTTCATTATTTGGTAGGGGATACCGATTCTCTACGGTTCTGGCAAACTAAGGAAAATTTGAATCCTTAGTATTTATATAATATATTGGTATGACTACATTACATGCAACAATTATAAGATAGAGTCTTGTAATATCTGACTTGCAAGATGGTTCTCATATTACGGGTGCACACGTGGTATGATGACTACAGGATGATACTACTAGGCCCTATTTTGGGGCATGACAGAGTTTGGTATCAGAGCTTTAGGTTGTCAGAGATAGGAGTAACCTACCAAATGTGAGATTGGGTAGAACCTGGGTAGACAAATTAAGTTTATAAATTAAAAGATGTGGACAAATAGGCTATCTATATTTATATATTATAATATGGGCACATGTGGTCCACAAAAAGGTGTAAATAACAAACTCTTACATCTTACTCTAGTGTCGAAAGACATTACAACCTTAGACTAGAAGCCAAACCACAAGCTTTTAGGCTTGATAAGTTTAAGTCAGTAAAGTCATGAAGTATTTCTCTTTTCCTATTCATATGGATTGGAACTGACAGGGAAAATCAGTGACTGTAGGTAGTACAATACACCACTTCAATAGGAATATTAGATGAGTCCTCAATCATACTCCAGATTGCAAGAACCCCTGTAGCAACACATTAGGAAATAAATCGACATATCATGGAGATTGAACGGAAGATAAGACTTCCTTCTACATTTATAGTACTACTGGTTGAAGTAGAAAAGATAATTCTTGACCTCAGTATATTTGAAGAGTCATAAAGAGAAAGAGAAGATTGGAACATAGTAAAATCATATTCATAGTGTTGAATCAATTACTATATAATAGAATCATGCTTTTGACGATTAGAAATGCTTTTATCTGGGAATATATATTAAGAAAATGAAATCCTTAAGTTGAATCTACAAATACTGCAGTAGAAAATGGGAATAAGCAGTATAGATTGAATGAAGTTTAAATAGTGCTAATAATTAGTAATAAATAAGAAATTGATGGAATGGTCGGTACAAATTTTATCTGTGGAGATTAGTATTAAATTAAGTGGAATGCATGACTGTTATCTTAAGAATATCCATATGAATAGAAATCAATCACGTAAGGAAAGTCATATTATACGAATTGAGTTTTGGAGATAGATCAATGATAATTAAAGATAGTTCCAGCATGCATAATCAGTTAAAGATTATTTTATAGCACTAATGTATGGAAGACAAAGCACAGTGCTGATTTGATGAATTCAAAACAGTGAGAGTGTTGATAAATATGAATCAGAGTTCGATAATATAGAAAGATAAGAATGTCAATAACAATAAAACTACTGAAACCACATAAGTGTACATGGTGTTTGGACTTATATAACTTTAAAGAAGAGTATGAATAGTAGACATACAAAATGTGTTTAGGGTTGAATTATTGAATATTTGGAGAATTGATATGTTATAGAAGCAGCAGGTATTATTAGTTGATGGTTGAATAATATATGAGATTTTATCAGAAGTACTGAAGCAATCATACTTGTGAATCAAGGAGAAACTTAACACGAATACAGTGGAATAAGATGGAATAAATGATCATATTTTACTATAATGATTCTATAGAAAGCCATAGCGATTATGAATTATACCTTTGGAGATGATAGGTACATTAAAAGGAGAATCTCAGTCATTCAATTGATGTATACCCATAGTCAACGATTTTATAAGTGGTTATTGAGTTTTTGTTCGTGACCATTAAAAGTGTTATCCTACTGATAGCATATAAAATAAGGTATTTACGAGAATTATAGGAAAATAACAATAATAATATCTAGTTGGTAAAATAAAAAGTTTTATTAGTTTGACTGTTGTAGAAATATAAAACTATAGATACAAGATAAATGTCTATAGTAGAATAGATCATAAATACAAAATTCATTAGAATTTTAGATAACCCCTACAAGTTTCGAGGACGAAACTTTTCTTAAGGGGGGGAGAGTGTAATCCCCTTGATTTTACATAACTCAATTATAATAAATATATGTTATTTCATTCCATAGGAATATAAATCGGTTCTTGGACTACCAGTAGCTTATTACAGCGATATAGCGAGGACCACAGGTGAGGGACTTTGACCTTATCATATTGTTTGTGCTTGTAGTTAGTTGCATTGATAATAACATATCAGACTGAATTGCATGTGTGTTTGGGTAAATTGCATGCTGCTTGGTGTATGGGGATTGCCAAAACACCTTATTATAATTAACAATTTCATTATATGATAACAATTGTATGGAGCATGTTGATGTTTGTTTGTAATTGTATGATTGCCTTAAACCTAACTAAAAACTATTGGTACCATAAAACGAAACGGACATGCATCGCATATATTGCATAAATTGCATTTTTAAAAGCGTAGTAGTCTATTACGTGTTGGCTATCCGGGACTCTGATAAACGCTTGGTATGCCTATATGGAAAATAGACTACGTAAGGTTACCTTTGTTCTGTTGGTACCATAAGAACTAAGTGGTAAATGAAGGACGCCGCTTATGGTTTTGCTTGGATGACTAATGCTTTGGGAGTTGCTAAAGGTATGTACAGGGGATGGTTTGTTAAGCTATCATATTAAAAGTGATAACCCTAATACGAGAAATCGTAGATTCCCCTGTACGCTTGGCTTCTTCTGGATAGACTATGTACTACTGGTTCCTTCAACCCTGATGAGAGGGGTAAATCTCCATCCTGCTTTGGACTCCAGATTCTCCATGCATGTATTTGTTCATGTGCTTGATTGTTGTATTACATATGTTTGCTAATTAAACTTGATTTCTATTGTTTGATATGTGGTCTGGTCAGGTCATCTCACTGAGCGTGTGGTTTTGCTCACCCTCCAACAGTCTTTGTGCAGGTATAACGTTAGCTAGGATTGGGTTAAGCATGAGTGAAGAGTGCTACATCAAAAGACATTGCTGAAGATAGTTTCATAGATTATATTGGTCTCAAAGAATAAATTAGATAAATTGTATAATTGATTAAGATTTTGTATTTTATAGGTTTGATCTCAATTTCATTATTTGGTAGGGGATACCGATTCTCTACGGTTCTGGCAAACTAAGGAAAAATCGGAATCCTTAGTATTTATATAATATATTGGTATGACTACATTACATGCAACAATTATAAGATAGAGTCTTGTAATATCTGACTTGCAAGACGGTTCTCATATTACGGGTGCACACGTGGTATGATGACTACAGGTTGATACTACTAGGCCCTATTTTGGGGCATGACACTTGTCACGCTCCGAAGGGTATCCTGAACGTGGCAGTCCGCCGTACACAATATTAAAGCCTAAGAATGACCACCTCGATCACGCAAAGGCTTCCATATTATGTACAAGGCGTCTAACACATAAAGGAGACACATCGGAATGATACATTTTATGTTGATACAATTGAGTAACAATGTAAAGGAAATAAAATCCACTATACTTTCGATACAAACCACTATACTTCAAAATACAAATCATTCAACTTCAATTACATTCATCCACAAACTTCCCTACATAAACTATTACAAGACAAATCATAAAACTAGCTGATAACTTCAACATTCTCATTTCTTGCCGCAATCCCGAAGCCATTCTCGGCTTTAACCATCTCGGTCCCCACTTTGCATTCTTGAGATAACCTGTTCATTTAAACAACTATTGGGGTATAAGCTACACTAGCTTAGTGAGAATTTCCTTAGTTCCATACCAGAACAAGCAAGCATTAACCAATCATATGCTATGCATGAACAAACACGTGAGCAAGCAATTATGTATGGGTATCCGAAACCTACACACAGAACGGATTTACGCCCTCCGTATCTCAGGTTAGGGATGGTATTGAAGTCTGCACGACTATTGCTAGTCCCTAAGCCCTCGGCTCATAGCACTCGCCTCGGCTAGGCTCACACATGGAATGCATCCCCGATGCGCCTTAGTTTCCTATGAATGAGCTCTGATCCCGGGTCTCATTATCCAAACGAGTCCTCGGACCATACGATCGACCTGCGTGGTGTAGCACGCTACCAAATGCAATATGTCCGATGCGATGCATGATCAATATACTTTTTTCTTAGGTCAAAATATTTATACATTCTTTAGAGTGAGCCAATATCATACACATAACAAAAATAATATGAACAGTGCAGTTATCCAATCAAGTTGTGGTTTGGATATGCTTTAGTGTTCTTTGGCATACATTCATCACAGCTTCATCATATATCCCATCCCCATTCGTGTCGATTTTTATCTTGTTCCTATAATCTAATGCAACTAACTACAAGCACAATCAAGGTAACAAAACAAGGAGAAAACTCACTCAGCCATGGGATCACCGGTCTTCTAGTAATAATAATTCGGTGGTAGGGAATCGTCGATCTCGGGATCTCCTAAAAAGGAAGAAATACTCTAATAAGTATTTCAACTCAAACTAATCTAAACGATCTTATATGAACTATCAAATTCGTAATTCTCGTCCTAAGCAGGAATTCCAACTTAAAATGGCCATAACTTGGTCATTTTAACTCGGAATCTTGCAAATTATATATCGATTTCTATCTACTTCGAAAGATCTATCTAATTATAATATTATTTTCAAGTTTTGAAAACTTTGAAGCTTCGAAAAGTTCTGATCAGATTAGGGCAGCAACAATTTCAACTTCTGAAAGGTAGTTTTGTAAATGTTTGTAATGTTCCTACTGTATAAATTAGCTATACATGCAATATGAGTGATTTCCTAACATGAATGACATGAGATGAGCTTAATGTATGCATGATATTGATGATTTTTGTTTAAAAGAAATTTTATAACTTTTTATTTTGCAAGACTATAATAATAATTACTTATGAAAATTTTAGTTTTCTGACTTTCATCATTTCCATTTGTTTTGGATTTGTTACTTAAGAAAATATAATTATTTTTGTCAAAATTGAGTCTTCATTATATATATTACTTATGACCTTCATTTCTACATAAAATTTCCATTTTATACTTTGTAAACATTTTTCAAGTGGGGTTGATTCCAAAATCCGAATTTTGCAAAAATTGGTTTTTGAGTGATTCCTTCAAGTAAAAATCATTTGATTTTTAGAAAATTAAGGCTCAATCATACATAACCATTAAGGACTTCATTCTTACACAAATATTTGCATTTTCCACTTTGCAAATATGTTTTCCAATATGATTTACTCAAAAATCCGAATTTTAGAAAATCCACTTTTTGAATGATTTCTTTGGGAAAAACTTGTTTAATGCATTAAAATTTGAAGCTTTACTATATCTATTGTCTAAGGACTTCATTTAATACATAAAACTTGCAATTTGAGCTCAAATACTAAGTGATTACTTATGCATAATCTCAAATTACGAATTTGACAATTGATCACTAACTCAAAATTTTTCATTTTAATTCAATTACTTGTTTTACACATTACTCATGCATAAACTCATTTTAACTTGTAGAAATCATTGCTTAATGATATCTATTACCTATATACTTCATTTTTCACACAAAACATGAGTTTTGGAGTTGATATATAGGTTCTAAAAATTGGTCTTGGTTGGGATCCGAATTTACAAAATTCATTTTTGGTTATATCTTTTGATAAAATCTATCTAGGCTCATGAAAATCCATTCCTTACATATCCTATGCTAAGAGCCCTTCATTTCTCAAATAAAAACTTCATTTTTGAGTTGGTAAACATGTTTTTAAAATAGGCCTTGGCCAAAATCCGAAAATGACATTTTTATTTTGAAAATAACTTTTGAAAATCACATTAGATTCTTGTAAAAAGAAGTCTTGATGATATACATACATTAAGCCTTCATTTTCTTAAGTAAAAATTACATTTTGATACTTAGAAAGTGGTTTTTAAATTGGGGTCTTGCCAAAATATGAATTTCACAATTTTGTTTAAGTTTATAACTAAGATATATACTTAATATGAACATAGACATAAAATAAGGGCATGGTAATAAGCTATAAACATCATGGATCTAAACTTTACTTATCAAAGTCTCTCATTTATGGTATCTATACCCTAAGCCCTTCATTTTAAAAGAAAAATACATATTTTGAAGTTGAAAAACCACTTTTCTAAATATGGTTCTATTTTCATCCGAATTTTCAAAAGTTGTTTTTGTTGAAAATAAAATAAAATTTGAGTTTCCTATAATTTTCCTACCATCATCATGCTATAGCAAGTTGTTCATGAACATAAACAAAGATCTAATGCATTTATGAACTCAAAACACTAGATCTAGTCTTCTAAACTAATTTTAAATGCATGAATCACTAAGATAGACATATGGATGATAGATCTATGCATAAATCATAAGAAATTACAAAGATAGCAACTTAAATAACAATATCCATGGCATAAACGAAAATCAAAGCTACAAAAATTTAGATCTACAAAATATATCAACTTTAAACAAGAAAATAATTGAAATACAAGATAATAAAAGTAGAGAAAAGGAGTGTTTCATTATTGGCATCATCATCCTAAGCTTTTCAGCTTATGGAAGGTCATTTGATGCATGAAACCTTCATTACACTTTACCTATATCACCTATGGAGCTTTGGGAAGAAGATTTGCTTAGAAATCTTTAAGAAATATGTGTGGAAGCCATGGAAGAAGAAGGGAGCAGCTTGTTTTTCATGGAGGAACAAGAGAAAATGAAGAAGAAAGAGAGGAAAAGTGAGAGAGAAAAATTAAAGAATGAAAGAGGGAAAGTGAGTAAATGAAGGGTGATAGAAAATGAGTGTTTTAATTGTAAGAAAAGAAGAAAAAAAATAAAACAAGGTAGCCAAAAAAACCCATGCTGCACATGAATTGTATAGGAGGGAGAGAGAGAGTTTTGTTGAAATTTGACTTAAATTTGAATTGTATAATTAATGTGTAATATAACTTTTAGAAGAAGGATTGAAATATAATTAATTTTAGTCAAAATAGGAGTAAATTAAAAAAAAATGGCAGCCATGAATGAGTCAAAAATCTGCCATGAATTGTGGGATAATGTGTAGAAAGATTGAAGTGAAAAGGACGTGATCTGTGTAAGGTGTACTTGAAGATATGGGTTGTAAAAGTACTTTATTAATAAATAAAATTAAAATAAAATAAAATTAGAAAATTTATTCCAAATATTTGTAGAAAATTTTTCATAATTAAATTTAAATAATTATTTGAATTATTTTAGTATTTTAACAAATATGTTACCGGTATGATCAAAATACACGAATATGGGCTATAAATAATATTTTTATAACCTAGAAATTTCTAAAAATTATTTTATGAAATAAAAATATTTTTAAAATATTTTCCAATTATTAATTTAATTTATTTTATTTTTGGTATCGGGTCTTAAACAGAATCTGATCCCGTAAAGACTCGAAATGAACTAAATTTTAGAAAAACAAAATTTTCTATAACATATAAATATTTATCTAAAAACATAAGGCTTTATGAGAATAATAAAATTTTGTAATGAAATAAAAATGAATAGTGCAAAAGACTAATCAGTTACCGGTAATAATGGAAATACGATAAAAAGGTTATAATTGTAACTTTTATAACCCAAAAAATTATATAAGTGATATATTTAGAAATCTTATGAAATTACGAGTCTAACGGTACTATTTGTATATTTTTTATATCTCGAGCCCTGGGACACGCTTTTCGAAGTCTGTATCCGAATGGGTTGGAAATAGGTAAAAAATTTACCAATCTTATATTTTTAAACTCATATTACTATGAATTATTCTATATATTTAACTACATCTCGGCCTCTAGGGTTAGGGGCGCTAGATTGCTGGACTTAAGCTATTGAATTCTACTAAGGGTTTCCGGGTGATTTTCCGGCTTAGATCTTTGCCATTGTGGAAACTGATATTTTATGTTTATACCACATATTTAATTTGAGAAATTTATTTTATATTTCATTTTGTAAGTATTTATTATCTTTTAATGTTTTCGGAATTTTTGAACTGGGTTTCATTTCCGAAAGTTAATCGTTGTTTACTTTTTAATAATTCGTTTTGGAATCTATATTATTCGATTTTATAAATCGGAGTCACGTATGGAATTTGTCGTACGTAGTGGTTTTGAAATTGAAGACCACTGAGTTCTTATTTTATTTTTAAGGATTTTCATTTTCCCATGATTAAGAAGTTTTCTGAATTCATTCATGATTTAGGACTTGTCGAAATTCAATTTTAATTTGGAATGATTTTTATGGTTTGTTTTAGAAGTTCATCTTGGAATTATTTACTGAATTTTCCAGGGCTTACAAAGCTAGTTATGTTATACCCCGATATACTTTTGATATTGCAGGATCGTTATTTTGCACCCGAGACCATCTTGATCATCTGGATAGAATCTTTATTTTGGGAAGCTTTTGGAGGAACTCTGTTTTGAAGTCTTAGACTAGATTTCCTTTAAAATCTTCTAGCTTTATTTAATCTTCATATTAAGACTATGTTTCTATGGGAATTATCAAGGAAATACCCCTTAGAAGTTGTAAGATTTTATATTTCAATGAAATATATTAAGTGTTGTTTTGTATGTTCCGCTGCCAATATCTTAAAATGCATTACTCTACCGGTCTCCTTTTAATGTGAATGTACGCCTTGTACCGATATGGAAGCTTTCGAGTGACTGAGGTAGTCATTCTTAAGTTTTAATATTGTGTACGGTGGGTTATCACATTTAGGGTACCCGTTGGGGCATGACATGCATCATCATATTAATATTGTCTCAACAAAAGTTAAAGTGGATTTTTTTTAATAAAGGAAAATGAAACTAAACTCTTTTAATATACATATTATTGTCTCTTAATCAAGATTTTGTTATCAAACACATAGGAAAATTATATTACAATTTCTTTTCAAACTCATCAAGATTTTTGTTAAATGATAATAAAAGATGATGTTATCAAAGAATTAACTAATGAAATAATACTTCTTATTATAATAAGTCATATGAAGTTTATTAAAACTTAGTATTAATAATTCTTTGATAAGCAAATTTTTCCCAAAAAGCTTACTTATAGGATTCTTTACCAACTCCATAATAAAAACCAAGAACTAGACTAGTATTCAATGTTAAGACAAAATCAACTCATTGGTATTATAAATCCATTTAGAAAAATAAAAACTTGCTAACAATCTAAGAAAGCAAGTTTCTAAATGATAAACCCATTTTCAAAGAAATAAAAGAATATAAACATGATAAGCTCAAAAATAATAGATATTATCAATAACTTAAGAGAATGTTGAAAAATGATCTCCTTCCAAGTAATATCGGTAAAGAACTTAAAAGACCAAGTTTTAGGAATAAAGTTTATTTTTAAAGAAGTTAGAAAATAAAAAAAATATATAAGAGGAAAAATACTTATTTAGCAAAACCATTTTAAAAGGAATATATATACAATTCAAATTATTATAGGTTATCAACAACTTAAAAAAAATTTTGAAAACTTCATTTTTATCACTAGAGGTAAAATTTGTAGAAGATCAAAGTTAGGAAAAATTAAATTATTTTAGAAAAGAAATTGTAAAACAAAATAAGAATATACTTATTTATAATAACCCAAGAGTTAACAAAGTTATTTAAAAAACACTTAGAAAAGAAATTGTTAAAATTCAAGTTTCAATACTGTAAGACAAATTGTTTAAAAAAAATAATCATGAAGACAACATCATTAAATTTATTATACAACATGAGTCTATATGTATGTATTTAAAGAATTTTTCAACCATATAAATATCTATATTTTTTGCTAACGAATTTTGGAATAAAGAAAAGTTTGAAAATTGTGTTTGAAGAGCTGTGATTTTCGTGGTAATTCTATATCGGTTTATTTCTTGACCCTAAAGACTTTTTGGCAAAACTAACATTTGAAATAGATAGATCTTTTTGAGTAGGTAGAAAACAGTATATTATATGCGAAATTTTGAGTTAAATGAGCAGGTTATGGCCATTTTCCGTATCCCGATGATTGCTTTGACTAGAAGTTTCCGCGCAAATGGGCGAGTGAGTTTATTCTTACATTTTGCACTTATACTTTTTCTTGTAAAATTAGTAGCATTAGAATTAGGAAAAGATAAAGTGGAAAGGTGCATGTGCTTTACATATATGGTTGAAATTATGCTTAAGTATATTGAGGCAAGAATTGTTCGTAAAGAATGTTTGATCTAGTATAGGAATTATTGTGTAAACCTTAAAATTTTGAGATCAATTAAGCTTAGACCCTAATTAGAAGCCAACCAGAATCTCAAGGTCAACAAAACCCTAGTCTTTTGCAACCATTCAAGTCCGGCATTCCCGTTTTAGCAACCCTAGGAAAGTTAGTAAGAGATTAATATGTAGAATAGTTTGTAATAATTTGAGAAAGCTTAAAAATATCGGATTAATTAAATCGCGATTCGTTTTAGGCACAACCGGGCATAGTTTTCGAAAAGCGTGTCCTGAGGCTCAGATTAGTAAAAATATTCCGAATATACCGATAAACTCATAAAGATATAAGGTTTTCAAAAATAACAATTTCATAATTTTTCGATGACTAAAAATATCAGATATCGCAATTATAAGCATATTTTCTTACTTCTGGTACTTAAATTGTCATGTCTACTTTACATATATTATTTATCTATCTCTACTTTTCTTACAACCTACTCTTACAAACCATACCTCTATAACTTTTACAATTTTCATTTCCAATACAACTTCACATCTTTCATATCTTACTTTTCATTAACAAAATAATAAAAAAAAAATTCTCTCTCTCACACTCTCTAAATTTGCACTGGCCACTCCTCTCCCTCTCCTCCATTTGTTTTATTTGTTAATTATTTAATTAACACAAATTTCCTCCCACATTTTCCTTTAAATACCCCATCTTCCTTCCACTTCTTTCATACCTTCCATACACAAAAATTACTCTCTCAAATTCTCTACAAGAATTCTCTCCCAAATTTTTCTCAAGTTTAGTTTTCTTAGGTAAATTTCTTCAAGTTTCTGTAATATACAAAATAATTATAAGTGATAAGTGTTCACAAACTACCAGATTTTAAGATGCCTTTTTGTTGATGTTAAAAAATAGGTTAAGTTTGATCAATTTCGTGTTAGAACAAAATTGGGATTAAGTTTTGTAATTTCTGCAAATTTTTGACATTGTACACCGCCTTCTGGGGAATCTACGCCGCTGGTGTAGAGACGGCGTAGGATGGGGACACTAGCATTTTTCTTAACGCTGGGAGGAACGCTGCCGGCGTTCACTAGGGTTCTTTTTTTCAACACCGACATGAAAGCCACCGGCGTATGAAGAAAGAAATTGAATTTTGGGAAATCAAAGCCTCGACGAACGCTGCCGGCGTTCGTGTAAATTTGCCTACGTATGGTATACGCCGGCAAGATCTAAGTACGCCGCCGGCGTATAACCAAATTTCTATAAATACGAGACGCGAAAAAAACATTTTCGATAGATTTTTTTATATTATTTTCTCCTTTATGTAAGAGAATTTTGGAGTGTTCTTGGAGATTTATGCTTGGAGAATCATCGGGAGAGTGTTTTTGATCCAAAGTAGTAATCTTAACCTTCTTATTTGGATTTTATACAAATTTATACAAGTTTCTTAGGGTTTGGTTGAATTTTTACATGAAAGTTTTTGGAGGAAAACCCTAGCACGTGTGAGATCTGTAAATTGGTGAATGCAAGATGAGTTTTAGTGATTTAAAATAGTAAGTAAATTTCCTCTATTATGGATTTAAACAAAATACGAGTTAAACAATCCTTATATGTTCTTTATGTTATGAGAATTAGGGTTTAGTGAAAATATTTGGTGATTGTAGAGTTTTTGCGGTTCCTTGTTATTCTTGAGGATAATTGTGGAATTTGATCGGAATAGACAGTGCAATAACGGAGATTTCTAAATCAGGTTAGTTTAGATAGGTTGTTTTATGTTAAGTTTGATTTATCTATGAATGTTGGTGATTTGATATATGTTGATATGTTATAGGTTGAGATTTAGAGTTATTGTTTGGTATCGAGTTTGGGAGTTTGAGAGTTTGATGGTAGTGGCTGGTTGTGTTGTGGTTTGGTTTTCTAATAGTTGTTGACGGTTGTCTTTGAATAGTTCAAGCTATCTCCTGAACAAAAAAGGTACGACCAATCCATTGTTTGATGTATGTGCTTGTAGATTAGAATTTTGTGAATGGATGTAGGAACATAATTGCATAATAAACTTAATAAATATTCAGCTTAATAATTGTCTGCCTGGTTGTGGTTGGCTTTGACCAGTAGAGACCTGGCAGACAGTGATACTGGTGAGGCACCTTGATGATCTCAGTGTGAGGTTGTCCCGAGTAGACTCGTGCTAAGATATGATTATGATAGAATTTAGGTGTTCAGGAATTGGGATGTTTAGGGAGTACCCACTCATCCATATATGTATATGTACTTATTTTCAAAATCAGTTGGTTGTTTTTAAAGTAGAGTCTGAGTTACTCTAAGTTCATGATTTATGTATACTGGATTCTGAACTATGTTGTTTTGCTAGACTAAAATAGATAATAAACTGTTGTATACATTTAGTTCAGTTGCATTTATTTATACATGATGTTTGTGCATAACCTTGTTTGAACTAGATTGGATATTATCGTACTGGGCTTCGCCGCTCATTCTATTATATTTCAGCTGCAGGTGATGATAGTGTGATATATGATCTATCGGGTTTTGATATCGTCTATGAGGATGGGGATGGCATTAGCAGTCTTAACTACCCTGCTGATGACTAGTTGTATAGTCATAGATGACATAGCATGGATCAAAGAAGACTTTTTATGTCTGATTCATGTTTTGTTCATTAAATTTTTCAATTGTATTTAGAGTTTTATATGTGGTAATAGTTTTAGAGTATGGTTTGATTTGTTGACCTGTAGTTATGTCAACAATGTCTAGTTTTCTGATTATGGAGATTTTATCCTTATCAGAATGTTTATTTATGAGGACCATATGTCTTCTTCTATACCTTGTGAGTTATACAGGTGTTATTCATGTTATTTGTGGAAATTAAAGCCTTAGCGTGTCCTATTAAGAGAGGACTCGTGGCGGGTTGTAATGCCAACAGGTTAGGGTATTACAGTTTCCTTTATGTTCATTTACTTATATGAGCTGAGTGTGTGTTTTCTAAACCATGAAGGTTAAAGAAAGCAACAATAACTTCATACTTTGTTTTGTTCATGAATCTAATTTCTTTTATGTTGCTTTATGTATATATTTAACTAAATATATCTATATAGCTATATATATCTTTTAGAGCATATAAGCTCCTTTGTTTTGCAACTTATTTACTTTCCTTGCAATTTATTTATTATCTTGCAATTTATTTACTTTATGTTGTTTTAAGACTAGTTTTTCTAGTCTTAGACTTGTCCTCATCAAGTTAAAATATTTTTTTGGACTAATCTTTTCTTAGTCCCGGATACCTTGATGAAGCTAAGATTCCAATACTTGATTTATTTCTTTACTAGCTTATTCTTTAATTATTACGTTTTTTTAGTTTCATAATTTTGATTTCATATCATGCATGAACATATTGATTTTGTCTCAACGAGATAAATAAGGAAAAGTTTTCTTAAAATAGAAATTCTTCTAAAAAATAAAAGTAGGAAGTACTTTTTCTAATAACTTAGGAATTTGTCTTAACAAACTTTTCTAAGAAATTAGAGGAGCTTGTAGGAACTTTTGCAATACTACATAGAAAAGAAATTCTTGAGTAAACAAAAAGTTTACTAACCACTTTTCATCAAATACTAGTTGACAACCACCAATAATTTCTTTTCAAAAAGATGGAATGTATTAAAGAAACAAGGAAAATTATTTCTACAAATATAAAGTTGTTATTATTAGAAACTAAGCTTAGGAAATAAAATCATTCCTTGAAAATTTTAAAAATACTAACAAAATAAAATTAAGAAAAGAAAAATACTCATTTAAAATAACTTGAGATATATTTTCTAGCAAAAATGAAAGGAATTTTCAAAATTCCATTTTCCAAAACTTTAGAAAACTTTACCATTCCAAAAATTTATGATTTGAGACAACTTCATTAGTTTCATACACTTGTTATGAGTCAATAAATATATGTATATACATTTCAAAGGTTTTACAAATATTATAATATCTATCTCTTTAATATGAGTTTTCGTTAAAAGAAGAAATTCAAGTTTGTTGAAAATTCGGGTGAATCTGATCACCAATTTTGGAACTTAAAACGAATTAGTTAGATGAAAATAGTTTTAGAAGTAGATATATCTTTTCGAGTAGATAGAAAACGTATATAATATGCAAAATTCCGAGTTAAAAATGAGCAAGTTATGGCCATTTTAAGTTGGAATTTCCTTCAATCCGATTTTACCGCGATTTAAGATAGATTTAGAATTTTCAAAAATAGAATTTCTATGAAAGACACATTTTGGGTATTTCATCTTGTTTAGGTGAAGAACGAACCGAGATCACTTTCCCGGAAGACCACTTCAATTAGGAGCGATCGATATGGAGTGAGTTAATCCTTTACTAGTTACATTTCCTTATTTATTCTTGTAAGTAGTGGCACTAAAAAATAAGGAAAAGACAAATGAACAATTATTATGATTTGAATTTATGATTGTTGAATATAAGTTAAGAATATCGAAAGAGGAATTGATGAATAATTTATGATTCTTGCAATGATATGATGAATATTAATTTGATCACCTTTACTTGAACTTGACATTAATGGAATAACCTTATTGAAAAAGATTCATGCATATCATATTTGTGAGTCACATTATTCGCTACTATTCTTCGTGTGGGTAAACGAGGAGTTGTAGTGGTGGCTAGTAGGAGCCAGAAAGTCTACATGGGCCAGTAGGAGCTGTCACGCCCCGAGGGTATTCTAGTAATAAAAATCAAGAACCACTTGATTATCATTATTAGGTTACCTTCTAGGAGTGACATGATTTTAGAAAAACAGGATCTTTTAGTTGCTTAGATGGAATAAACAAACATACATAAGATGTAAATTAGTAAACAACTATCACGACTACTATATTACAGATCATATGCTTCAGAATTCCTTACAACCTTAACTGATATTTCTAATGACATTACATGCACCATAAGACTACTACAGATATAGATATTCTAATTCTATACTAAACTTTAAACTCCTGGCTTCTAGCCTCTTACCGGGACCATGCTTCTGCTAGTAATGACCACGGTCGCAGTGAACTTGAAAGGACTGTGGGAGTGTGAGCTAAAACACGAGCTCAGTGTAACTAGAATTTATTACACATAGCATACAAGTTATTTAACAATCATATGAAATGCGCAATCACACAAATGAACATTACAAGCTTGGATAACCCGGAATCCAAACAGGATGAAGATTTACGCCCTCCCATCGGGGTTGAAGGATCACAATCTATGGTCCACCTACCCAGGATATACTTAAGCTTTCAGGAAATAACAATCTCAATTTAGTTATCTCTTTATACTTAGCATGATTCATTATTTATTTCCTGTTTAGCTTTAGAAACTCCATTAAGTGTTAGTTATTCTCAAGTAATACCATAAGCGGCGTCCTTCGTTTACCATGTAGTTCCTATGGTATTAACAGAACAAAAGTAATCTTGCAATTAACTACTAGCTCTCTGGCCTAGATAATTCAAGCATTACCAGAGATCCGAGAATCTAACACGTAGTAGGCTACCACTTACTCAATGCTTTTTATGCATAGTATGTAATGCATGATTATTTTTCATTATAGTACCAGGAGTTATTAGTCAATTTAAGGGTGATCAACCAATACAGACAATTCATTATATACTACAAATATTATTTAGATACAGACAATGGTGTTATCACTTGTTTTAGAGTGACATGGCAATCAATGCAATACAATCGACAACTTTCATATTTAAAAACAGATCATCAATTTTCATTATCTTTTATTGAAGGTTCACTACTAGTACAAGCACAACCAATGTAATAAAACTGAATCACTCACCTGCCCATCCTAGTTAATCGTAGTAATCTTCAGGTAGGTCCTCCCCAATACCCGAGTTACCTTGATATAGACATATAAAGATTAAAAATTTCTAGGCTATATAATTGAGTTTCTAAGAATACTTAAATGTCCTAATGGTTGGTTCTGGTTGGATATGTGAATCGATCAATTGGTATTTGGAAAGTTAATAACTTCATTAATTCATTTTATTGCCTAAATATATCAATTTTCTTTTAAATTATTTAATAAATTTTCTTATAGCCTATAGATACTTCTATGCTCACAAATTTGGAGTAATTTAAATTTCCATTGTTATCTGTTTTCATATAGCTATTCTAGTATATAACTTAATATTTACTAACTCATAATTTATACATATATATCTTTTTATGAAAACATATTCACTAATAAAAATTTTATTAACTTAGTAATAACTATTTTCGAATTTATTTCCCCTTTTCGAAAATCGAAAACATTAATAATTAACATCAATAATAGTACTAAAATAATTATACTATCAATAATACTAATAACAACAACAACAACAACAACAACAACAACAACAACAATAATAAAATAATAATAATAATAATAATCATATTAATAAATATAATAATAATTCAATTTTCGAATATAAATTGGATGGAATTATATTTTCACATCTAGAATTATACTAATGTCTTATACTTTAATTAAAGTAATTTTAGTCTTACCCTCATTTATTTTTAATAATATTTTCGAAAATTTAACAAAAATTCTTTTAATACTAAAAAGATTATTAATAATTATAATTAAAAACTTATTATCCGAAATTACTTACTTAGTAATTTATATTTCAAAACTCTTTTTGGATTAATAATAATAGATTAAGTATTAAACATTCTACATTTACTAAGTCAGAAAATAATTTTGGATTTAAAATAAATAACTAAATAAATTCGGATTTATTATTATATAAATAATTACTATTCCAGAAAATGAATAAATGCAGGAAAAATATTAAAAATACCAGAATTACTTATATTAATATTTATTCAGATTCGTTTTCTTTTCTTCTTTTTCTTTTTTTTTTAAATTTGGCCGAGAGGTACACGGGGTGTACACGCCCGTGTACCCAGCCCGTGCTCATTGGGGGAGCACTGTTCATCGTCTTCCCCGATGAGCCGCGGCAAAATCCAGCTAATCCCGACGTTAGAACGTCGGGATTTTGGTTCTAAACTACTCCTAGGAACATTAGAAGCTTAAATATCCAAGAAAAACTGAATTCAAACAACATGTTCATCAAGAAATCGGATCATCAAGCTCGGCTAGGGTTTGGAAAGATTACCTTCGTTGTGGTGTTCCGATGAAATTCGAAGCTTCCAGCTAGCTTGGTTAGCTTCCTAAGATGTCTAAGAGTTAGTAGCAATCCTTAAAACTCAAAGAAAATTCGCGGAATAACATCACTTACCTCGAGCTCGTTTTTCACGCGTTTTCCTAGGGTTTTTGTTCGAAATTTCGAACTGGGTGGATGCGATGGTTTAAAAATTGGTTCCTGACTTCGTTCGACTCCTAATGAGCTATGGATATGTTCTGGAAGGTTTGAGAATATTTGGAAATTGTTTGCTTGTTCAACCGAGTTCGTTATATATATATATATATATGTACCTAGTGCAACTTCCCAGCCGTGTTTCCTCCTTGAATCTAAACGAGTTGCCTCTTGTTTGTTGTCCATTTGATCTTTGTCTGATTGTCATTAAGGCTGAGGTGATGTCAGTTTTTATTTGCTTTGAGAGATTTGATTGACTTTTCACAAATTATTGGAGGAATTCGGCTCACTTATATTAAGAAGATCTCAGCCCTCCAAAACACGAAATTCGTCTCCAGCAAGCTAAGGTTATATATATATATATTATATTAGTTAATATTATTTAGTTAGGTTTTCGGGTAGTTTAATACATATTAGGGTATATTTTAGCTTATATATGTAAGTATATATATACAAAGGTCTTTAATGAATCCTATGAAGTGTTTAGTTTAACAAAAAGTACAAATTTAAACTTTAATAATACGTATCTAATTGTTTAAGAAAAATTTATCCACGCGATTTGAGTTTGAAAAGCTTTTCGGGTCAATTTTCGTTTCAGACTCCAAGGGCTTTAGAAAACCCTAATTTGGTTATTGGTATGATTCAATTCTATATTTGAAGTCTAGATTTCAAGTTATATATCAATTTATGTTTTTATTGGGTATTTATAATCCTAACAGTTTATCCTAAGAACACAATTTTCCAACTACAACTCTATTGAATCATTTATGTAATAAAGCTACTAATATATAGGCTATACTAGTTATACATTTTAGATTTGGATACTCACTATGAAATCTTATCAATGTAGTTTACTACTACTAATAATCTCAAATTTTAGGGTTTCAATGCAAGTATAGGTTCATTACTATACCTTGGTTTAATTCCAAAGCTCTATTGAATACTAAGATAATCACTTGATATTCATATTAGGTTTTCCTATATATTCTGTCTGTTTGACAAAGATTCGGGTTTAGGATTGGAAGTTTCCTTTGATCAAAACCTGAATTATTAACTCAGAATACTAAATCTTGTTTTTGGAATCACTTGAGGTCAAAAAAAGTTCCTTTTATAAATCTATGAGTCCTAAACCGATCAAATTTAAAGTATCTATCTAATTAGAGTTTCTAATTAATTCTTAAGGTTACTAGTCAACCCATAATTTCTAATCTAGGGTTGTATCATATGGTGGAAGTTTTCGGGGTTTACATTTTCTCCCCCCTTAAAATAAGCTTTGTCCTCAAAGCTTGAGAGCGTACCTGGATATTCGAACAGCTGTGGATAATTCTTTTTGATTTCCTCTTCTAACTCCCAAGTTACTTCTTCAGTCCGAGGATCCCATAGTACTTTGACGTAGTGGATTTCTTTATTTCTGAGGACTTGTACTTTCTTGTCTAGGACCCGGATAGGGTGCTTTTCATAAGTCAAATTTCTTTCAGGTCAAGTGGTTCCAGCTCAACAACCTTATCTGGATTTGGTACATATTTCCTTAGTACGATACATGAAAAACATTATGTATACCAGATAGTTTGGGTGGCAATGCAAGACGATATGCCAGATTTCCCACTCGTTCCATATTTCAAATGGTCCTATATATCTAGGACTTAATTTTCCTTTTACTTGTCTGCTATGAAGACTTTTTATTGGACTTACTTTCAGGTAAACATGTTCTCCTTCTTTAAATTCAAGTTCCCTTCTTTTCAAATCTGCCCAGCTTTTCTGTCTATCTGGGCTTCTTTCATCTTCTTTTTATCACTGAAACTTTGTTGATTGTTTCTTGAATCAGTTCGGGTCCAACTAGTACTTTTTCCAAATTATCCCAGAATAACGGAGATCGACATTTTCTACCATATAAAGCTTCATAGGGTGGCATCCCTATACTAGAATGGTAGCTATTATTGTATGCAAATTCCACTAGTGGCAAATGTTGATCCCAATTTCCTTTAAATTCCAAGATGCATGATCTCAACATGTCCTCCATTGTTTGGATTGTTCTTTCTGTTTGTCCATCGGTCTGGGGATGATAGGCCGTACTAAACTCAACTGAGTTCCCAATGCTTTTTGTAATCCTTGCCAGAATCTAGAAACAAACCGTGGATCTCGATCTGACACTATGTTAGCTGGTATCCCATGTAGTCTCACAATTTCCTTTAAATACAACCGGGCCAACTTCTCCAAGGGATAGGTCATATTGATTGGTAAGAAATGGGCTGATTTAGTGAGTCTATCCACAATAACCCAAATAGCATCATAACCTGCACTTGTCTTGGGTAACGAACTTACAAAATCCATAGATATTTGATCCCATTTCCATTCTGGAATAGACAATGGTTTCAACAATCCCCCTGGTTTTTGATGTTCCGCTTTTACCCTCTGACATATTTCACATCTGGCCACGAATTGAGCAATATCATTTTTCATCCCGTTCCACCAATATGCACTTCTCAGCTCTTGATAGGTCTTAGTTTCACCGGGGTGTACGGTATATCCAGAATAGTGTGCTTCATTCATTATTCTTTCCTCAAACTTTCATCATGTGGTACACACAATCTTTATTCATCCTTAATACTCCATTTTCATCTATTTGAAAGTCCTTTATTTCCCTTGTGATACCTTTTGATGATTGCCTGGAGTTCTTCATCCTTTCTTTGAGCCTCTTTTATTCGTTGTAGTAAAGTGGGTTCCAAGGTTAAGCTGTTAATTCTGCGTCCAAACCTTGTATGAAAATTCCAATTTTAAATTTTCAAATTCCCTAATGAGTTCTTTCTGTTCTGTCAACATGAGGCTATTCTCCATAATTTTTACGGCTTAAAGCATCGGCTACCGCATTCACTTGCCAGGATGATAATTGATGGTTAAATCATAGTCTTTGATTAATTCCAACCATCTACGTTGCCTCATGTTCAATTCCTTCTGGGTGAATATATACTTCAAGCTCTGATGATCTGTGTATATTTCACACTTCTGCCCATACAAATAATGACGCCAAATTTTGAGTGCAAAGACAATAGCAGCTAATTCTAGATCATGAGTAGGATAATTATCTCATGGGGTTTTAACTGTCTAGAAGCATACGCTATCACCTTTCCATTCTGCATTAATACACATCCCAAACCATTCTTGGATGCATCACTATAAATAGTGTAAGGATCCTGGTCATTGGGCAGAACTAGTATCGGTGCAGAAACCAGTCTCTTTTTCAACTCCTGGAAACTCCATTCACGTTTTTCATTCCACAAGAATTTTTCATTCTTCTTGGTTAATTGTGTCAGTGGTCGTGCAATTCTCGAAAAGTCCTGCACAAATTTCCGATAGTATCCTGCCAATCCTAAGAAGCTTCGTATCTCTGTAACAGTTCCGGTCTTTTCCATTCCACGATAGCCTTAATTTAGCAGGATCAACTGAAATTCCATCTCCTGACACAATATGTCCTAGAAAGGATATACTTTTGAGCCAAAACTCACATTTGGACAACTTGGCATAAAGCTGGTTCCTTTGTAGTATTTGCAATACGGTTCTTAAATGTTCATCATGTTGTTCCTCTGTAACCGAGTATATCAATATGTCATCTATGAAGACAATCACACAAACATCCAATAAAGGTTTGAAAACGCGATTCATCAAGTCCATGAAAACAGCAGGTGCATTCGTCAATCCAAATGGCATAACTAGGAATTCATAATGACCATACCTAGTTCGGAATGCTGTTTTGGTATGTCTTCTGCCTTGATTCGGATTTGATGATACCCAGATTTCAAATCAATTCGAGAAAACACCTTGGCTCCCTTTAATTGATCAAAAAGATCATCAATTCGGGGCAAAGGGTATCTGTTCTTAATAGTTACTCGGTTTAATTCTCTGTAATCAATACAGAGTCTCATTGAACCGTCTTTCTTCTTGACAAACAATACTGGTGCTCCCCATGGTGATACGCTTGGTCTGATGAACCCTTTATCCATCAGTTCTTGTAATTGCACCTTTAGTTCTTTCAATTCTATTGGTGCCATGCGATATGGAGCTTTTGATACTGGTTCGGTTCCTGGTATCAAATCAATTGAAAACTCCACCTCTCTATGTGGGGGTAAGCCTGGTAACTCATCGGGAAACACTTCTGGGTAGTCACATACTGCCCTGGTAGTATGAACATCTGTCTTCTTGGACTCATCCTCATTCACCTTATGGATACTTTCGTTTGATTCCTATCCATATTTTTCACCTTCTATGGTCATCATCCGCCCTTCGACTTTCTGAGGACTCCCCTTTAAACTCTTTTCTTTCTCCTTGGTCATTCAAAAGATATTGTCTTAAGACGACAATCGACTTTTGCTTTTGCAGCATCCATGTCATCCTAAGATAACATCATATTTTTGGAGGTCCACCAAGATTAAGTTAGCCAAGGATTTCTGTCCCCCAATTTCTAATGGATATCCCTTCATTATTTCCCGAGCCATCACTAAGTCCCCCGTGGGTGTAGTAACTCCTAGTTCCTTAGTCATGGTCTCGATGGGATATTCCAGTCTCCTTGCTAAACCCGTATTGATAAAAGAGTGTGTTGCTCCCGTATCAAATAAAGCATAAGCAGATTGACCTTTCAATTGGATTGTTCCTAATTATTAAACACAGGTTATTATTCTCTACAAGAATATTTGGTTATCTAAGTAGGGTTATACCGATTAACTACTTAAATAAACAAATTAATTATAATTCAAGTACCTGCAATGAGACTGTAATCGTCTGGATCAGCTTCATCCCACACATTTTCTCATCCTCTTCTTCTATTTCTCCTTCCTCAATTGGGGTTCCCTGCATGGCATATACCCTTGCTGCTGTCATGGCTTTGCTAGCATTAGCATTTCCATTTTTGGGTCCAGTTGTATTGGCAATGCCTTTAGGATTGGAAGATCCAGCAACTGCGTTCACTCGTTGTGGACAATGAGTTGCTATATGTCCAATTTTCTTACAAATGAAACAGGTTGCACTATTTTTCTTTGGGCATGCAAAACCATATGTCCACTTCGCCACAATAATAACATTTTTGTTGTAGATGTGGACAATTCCTCGGGTAATGAGCTCCCTTGCATTTCCAGCACGAACATTTTCAACATTCCTATTTTTCACATTTCCCATAGGTTTAAAGAATCTCTTTTTCTTAGGAACAAAGCTTGTCCCTGTCTCCTCAAATGTTCTTTTACCAAATGTCATTCCCCGTTTCTTATATCTTTCAACTTCATATTTCTTGGCTCGTTCAATGGTTCTTGCTTTTTCAATCATAGCTGCGAAATTTGAAATTTCAAACTCGGCTAGTCTCCTTTGAAAATTGGGTTCTAATCCTGCCATGAAAGTTTGCCTTTAATTCATCACTATCTCTGTAGGCATCGGTGCAAATTGAAGTAACCGATTGAATTCGTGCTCGTATTCATCAATTGTCTTAATGCCTTGTGTTAGATTCATCAGGTCAGTACTGTACTTTGCCTTTAAACTGCTGGGAAAGTATTCTTTTAGAAATTCCTGTTTGAATGTTTCCCAATTGATGGGTTGAGGCAATGTCCTCTGTTTAGAGTTCCACCACAATCTTGCTCTCAATCGGAGCAAATAAGTTCCATACGGTACTTTTAAAGCTTCCGGTACCTGGAATACATCAAGAGATCGTTCAATTTGAGCTAGCCAGTCTTCAGCTTCCTCTGGCTTACCGGGAAATCCTTCGAAGTACCGATTGCATTTGATGAATTCAGGCAACACATTTCTTTGAGGACGCAATGGTGGTGGCGGTGGTAGTTCTGGTTCATATCTTATTGGTCCTTGTACCTCAGCCGCCGATTCATTTGGGTTTACCGGTCCATTTTCTTGAAATTGAGCAGGTGTAGTATATCTTTCATTCCTCCTAGTATTCACAGGAGGAGCTTCTGGTACTTCAGTTGGAGGTATCGCATGTGTAGCTCGCATATTTTGTAGAGCTTGCAAAATTAATTCATTTTGTTGTTGCAGGTTTTTCAACACATCTTCTAATGGATTTTGAGGTGGTGGAGGTGCATTTGTTGGATTCTCAGATATCCTTGTATTTCTACCTCTGCCTCTTCCTCTTGGCATTCTAGTATCATAAAACATATTACTTGAGTTTAAAAAAAACTAATACCTAAAGAGAGATCACAAGTAATCATACATATTTCACATCCATGTTTCATAATCAAAACACACATCATTATATAGTTAGTGCTTTATGTACAATCCAAAATTTGCACTAACACTAGTTCTATTTTCCCTCACAACTACTTCAAGGTTATCATGCTTCATACTACATATTTATATGACAATAAGTTCCTCAAAACAGTACATTAGTATATAGTCTATCAAGCATATATCAAGGCTACTCTATGGGCTAGGGTACAGAGGTCCCTTGCCCTTCTCCCGAGGGCCTAACTGTGGATAGTGATCCTCCTCCTCTGAACTACTGTCATCACTCTCCATCCTCCCTCTACCCCCTGGTGGTGCTAAAGTCAGATTGGTATCCATCATCCGGATACCTTTAGCAGCAGGTTTCTCCATATCACCAGAAGGTGTCACATCTTCCTCAATCCACCCCCCATGAGCAGTACCAGTCCAGTGAGCATAATTATAATTGGAGACAAATTTTTCTGCTTCCCTCCTTCTCTTTTTACCTTCTTTTTCATCTATCATGGCTGTAGTCACACTTTGCATAACCACTGTGGTCTGCATAGCTGCTTGTCTTCTTTTATTAGCTGCTCTCCTAATGGACTGAAACTCACCTTCATCTGGTATAATAGGGGGCCTGTTTGTTAAAACACTTCTGGAAGGATGACTTCTGATCACATGGTCAGCATCCACTCGTCATCAGGAGCAGTATCCTCCCGAACTAAGGCATGATCATACCTGATATCATGTGCATAATCCATCACCTCCAATAGGAATCCAAATCCTAAAGTCTGGAAGATCAGGCCTCACTGATCGGGCTGACACGATGAAGGCTATATTGTCAATCTCTATGCCTCCACCCTTCTGGATGATCAATCTCTCAAACCTGTAGATGGTCTCTACTGCTGTGCCCTTATTTGGAAAAGCTCTTTCCACTAAAAACAACCAAGTCTTCAACATGGGTTGTAAACCTTTCTTCCAAGTGCTGAAAATTTCATCCAGGGTTTTTGTAATGCCAGACAATGCCAAATCTTCTACTAAGACTCGGAGTCGGCGCCTATAATCAGTAAGTGTCTCCTCCTCCATCATGCTAAAAATTGCCATTTAATATGACAAACTGCGGGATTGGTCTGCACACAATAAAATTTGTATGATTAGTAATCACACAGATTTTATTCCTAATTGTGCATCTACTTCTTCTAATAACTACCCATTAACTCACAGGGTTCTACTTAAAGCTAAATTAGTACTTTAACTGCATATTTACCGATTCACCTTCTTACATATATTTGTTTTTCCTATACCAGCAACCAGGCTCTGATACCAACTTAAATCTGTCACGCCCCGAGGGTATTCTAGTAATAATAATCAAGAACCACTTGATTATCATTATTAGGTTACCTTCTAGGAGTGACATGATTTTCAAAAACAGGATCTTTTAGTTGCTTGGAGGGAATAAAAAACATATATAAGATGTAAATTAGTAAACAACTATTACAAACTTCTATATTACAGATCATAAGCTTCAGAATTCCTTACACTTTAACTGATGCTTCTAATGCACATTACATGCACCATAAGACTATTACAGATATAGATATTCTAATTCTATACTAAACTTTAGACTTCTGGCTTCTAGTCTCTTACCGGGACCATGCTCCTGCTAGTAATGAGCCACGGTCGCAGAGTGAACCTGAAAGGACTGTGGGAGTGTGAGCTAAAACACGAGCTCAGTGAGTAATCAGAATTTATTACACATACACAAGTTATTTAACAATCATATGAAATGCAGCAATCACACAAATGAACATTACAAGTTTGGATAATCCGGAATCCAAACAGGATGAAGATTTACGCCCTCCCATCGGGGTTGAAGGATCACAATCTATGGTCCACCTACCCAGGAGATACTTTAAGCTTTCAGGAAATAACAATCTCAATTTAGTTATCTTTATACTTATCATGTTCATTATTTATTTCCTGTTTAGCTTTAGAAACTCCATTAAGTGTTAGTTATTCTCAAGTAATACCATAAGCGGCGTCCTTCATTTACCATGTAGTTCCTATGGTATTAACAGAACAAAAGTAATCTTGCAATTAACTACTAGCTCTCTGGCCTAGATAATTCAAGCATTACCAGAGATCCGAGAATCTAACACGTAGTAGGCTACCACTTACTCAATGCTTTTTATGCATAGTATGTTATGCATGATTATTTTCATTATGGTACCAGTAGTTATTAGTCAATTTAGGGGTGATCAACCAAACAGACAATTCATTATAACTACAAACATTATCTAGATACAGGCAATTGTGTTATCACTTGTTTTAGAGTGACATGGCAATCAATGGAATACAATCCACAACTTTCATATTTTAAACAGATCATAAATTTTCATTATTTTTATTGAAGGTTCACTACTAGTACAAGCACAACCAATGTAATAAAACTGAATCACTCACCTGCCCATCTAGTTAATCGTAGTAATCTTCAGGTAGGTCTCCCCAATACCCGAGTCACCTATTGATATACAACATAAAGATTAAAAATTTCTAGACTATAAATTGAGTTTCTAAAATACTTAAATGTCCTAATGGTTGGTTCTGGTTGGATATGTGAATCGATCAATTGGGTATTTGAAAGTTAATAACTTCATTGATTCATTTTTATTGCCTAAATATATCAATTTTCTTTTAAATTACCAATAAATTTTTCTTATAGACTATAGATACTTTCATACTCACAAATTTGGAGTATTTAGATTTCCATTGTTATCTGTTTTCATATAGCTATTCTGGTATATACTTAATATTTACTAAATCATAATTTATACATATATCTATCTTGTTATGAAAACATTTTTACTAATAAAAGAATTTATTAACTTAATAATAACTATTTTTGAATTTATTTTCCCTTTTTCGAAAATCGTAAAATCATTAATAATTAACATCAATAATAGTATTAAAATAATTATACTATCAATAATACTAAAAACAACAATAATAATAATAATAATAGTAATAATAATCAATAATAATAATAACAATTAATAATAATCAATAATAATGACAATAGTAATAATAATATTAATAAATATAATAATAATTCAATTTCCGAAAATAAATTGGAGGAAGTAATTATATTTCATTACATTAAGAATTATACTAATGATCTTATGTTAAAGTAATTTTGGTCTTACCTTCATATTATTTTTAATAATATTTTCGAAAATTTTAACAAAAATTATTTTAATAATAAAAAGATTATTAATAATTATAATTAAAAACTTGTTATCCGAAAATTATTTACTTAAGTAATTTATATTTCAAAACTCCTTTTTGGATTAATAATAATAGATTAAGTATTAAAACATTCTACATTTATAAAGTAAAAAAATAATTTTGTTTTTGAATTTAAATAAATAAATAAATAAAATTCGGATTTACTATTATATATTATTATTACTATTCCAGAAAATGAATAAATGCAGGAAAAATATTAAAAAATTCCAGAATTATTTATTATATTTATTATATATATTTATTCAGAATCGTTTTCCTTTTCTTCTTTTTTTTTTTTTTTTTTTTAAATTGGCCGAGAGGTGCACGGGGTGTACACGCCCGTGTACCCAGCCCGTGCTCATCGGGGGAGCACTGTTCATCGTCTTCCCCGATGAGCCGCGGCAAAATCTGGCAAATCCCGACGTTAGAACGTCGGGATTTTGGTTCTAAACTACTCCTAGGAACATTAGAAGCCTAAATATCCAAGAAAAACTAGATATAAACAACATGTTCATCGTAAATTTGGATCATCGAGCTCGGTTAGGGTTTGGAAAGATTACCTTCGTCGTGACGTTCCGATGAAATTCGAAGCTTCCAGCTACCTTGGTTAGCTTCCTAAGATGTCTAAGAGTTAATAGCAATCCTTAAAACTCAAAGAAAATTCACGGAATAACATCTCTTACCTCGAGCTCGTTTTCCACGCGTTTCCTAGGGTTTCTGTTCGAAATTTCGAACTGGGTTAATGCGATGGTTTAAAAATCAATTTCAGGCTTTGTTCGACTCCTAATAAGCTAGGGATGAGTTCTGGAAGGTTTGATAATTTTTGGGAATCGTTTGCTTCTCCAACCGAGCTCGTTTGCATATATATATATATACATAACCTAGTGCAACTTCCCAGCCGTGTTCATTCTTCGAATCTGAACAAATTGCCCTTGTTTTGTTGTCCATTTGATCCTTTGTCTGATTGTCATTAAGGCTAAGATGATTTGTCACGTTTTTATTTGCTTTGAAGAAGATTGGTATTGACTTTAACACAAATAATGAAGGAAATTCGGCTCACCAATTTCAATGAAATCTCAGCCCTCCAAAATGTGTATAATTCGTCTCCAGCAAGCCAGGATAATGTATATATATATATAATAGTTAACTATTATTTAGTTAAGTTTTCGGGTAGTTTAATACCATATTAGGGTATATTTTAGCTTATATATGTAAGTATATATATACAAAGGTCTTTAATGAATCCTATGAAGTGTTTAGTTTAACAAAAAGTACAAATTTAAACTTTAATAATACGTATCTAATTGTTTAAGAAAAATTTATCCCACGCGATTTGAGTTTGAAAAGCTTTTCGGGTCAATTTTGTTTCAGACTCCAAGGGCTTTAGAAAACCCTAATTTGGTTATTGGTATGATTCAATTCTATATTTGAAGTCTAGATTTCAAGTTATATATCAATTTATGTTTTTATTGGGTATTTATAATTCTAACAGTTTATCCTAAGAACACAATTTTCCAACTACAACTCTATTGAACCATTTAAGTAATAAAGCTACTAATATATAGGCTATACTAGTTATACATTTTAGATTTGGATACTCACTAGGAAATCTTATCAATGTAGTTTACTACTAACTAATAATCTCAAATTTTAGGGTTTCAATGCAAGTATAGGTTCATTACTATACCTTGGTTTAATTCCACAGCTCTATTGAATACTAAGATAATCACTTGATATTCATATTGAGGTTTTCCTATATATTCTGCTTGTTTGACACAGGTTCGGGTTTAGGATTGGAAGTTTCCTTTGATCAAAACCTGAATTATTAACTCAGAATACTAAATCTTGTTTTTGGAATCACTTGAGGTCAAAAAGTTCCTTTTATAGATCTATAAGTCCTAAACCGATCAAATTTAAAGTATCTATCTAATTAGAGTTTCTAATTAATTCTTAAGGTTACTAGTCAACCCATAATTTCTAATCTAGGGTTGTATCATATAGTGGAAGTTTTCGGGGTTTACAGTTTTTCTTTGTTTTAAAGACCCATTTTCATCCAATGGCTTTTACACCATCAAGTAACTTGACAAGATCCCATACTCCATTAGACGCCATCGAATCCATCTCATCTTTCATGGCATTGTACCATAAGTTTGAAACCTCAGAATTCATGGCTTGTGAAAACGTTTCATGATCATTTTCGACTCCGATATTGTAGTCAGACTCTTGTAGATACACAACATAGTCATCAGGAATTGCCAATTTCCTTACTCTAGTAGATCTTCTTAATGCTGCATCAACATTCTCCTAAGGAGTAGGATCATGTTGTTCAGCAGGTTGTTCAACAACTTCAGGGATCTGTTGAGCTTCAGCATCTACAAGATCAGGATCAACAACTTGTGATGCTTCTAGAACTAGTTCTTCAACACACGTTTGTACTTGAGGCATGTTGTTAACAATAATGATCAGTCCATTACTTGAAGTGTCATACTAAGCATCTGAATGATCTTTCTCAGGAATAACGCCCAGGGATCGATCGCTCCCACTTATCAAGTCATTTTCAAGAAATTTTTCATTCCTTAATTCCACAAACCGAATGCTATGAGATGGACAATAAAATATGTATCCCTTAGGCCTTTCGGCATATCCAAAAAAATATCCTCTTATGGTCCTTGGGTTCAACTTCTTTTCTTGTGGATTGTAGACTCTTACTTTAGACAAACATCCCCAAACGCGTACATGCCGCAAACTTGGTTTCCAACCTTTGAATAACTCATAAGGTATCTTTGGGACAGCCTTGGTTGGAACTCGATTCAACATGTACATAGCCATCTTAAGAGCTTCAGTCTACAAGGACTCAGGAAGTTTGGAGCTACCAAGCATGCTTTGCACCATGTCCAATAATGTTCGATTTCTCCTTTCAGCTACTCCATTTTGGTCCCGAGAACTAGGCAAACTATATTGGGCAACAATCCCATTCTCCTGAAGAAACCTCACAAATGGACCAAATGCTTGTCCATTCTCAGTGTATCTACCATAGTACTCTCCACCTCTATTCGATCTCATGATCTTAATTTATTTGCCGCATTCTTTCTCTACTTCTGCTTTAAACACCTTAAAAGCATCTAATGCTTCATTCTTACTATTAAGCAAGTAGAGATACATGTATCATGAGTAATCATCTATGAAAGAGATGAAGTACTTATCACGGTATGCATCCATGTCTGGACTACAAATGTTCGTATGTATGATTTCCAATAATTCAGAGCTTCTCTTGGCACCCTTTTTCGACTTGTTGGTTTTCTTGCCCTTAATGCAGTCTATACAAGTCTCAAAGTTAGTAAAGTCTAGAGTACTAAGTACCCCATTTCACCAGCCTTTTAATTCTATCAATGGAGATATGTCCCAATCTCCAATGCCACAACATAGAAGACTCTTCATTCATAACACATCGTTTTGTACCAACGTTTTTATGAACGTGCATAGTGGTATGGTTGTCATCGTTTTGCAAATTAAGGAGAAAAAGACCATTAGACAAAGTACCATATCCAATAACACCAGATTTATAAAATAAATTAGACCCGAAGTCTGAAAAGTTAAAGGAATAACCAACTGATACAAGTTTGGAAACTGAAATCAAATTCCTAGAAAAACTGGGAATATAAAAGGTCTTTTCTAAATTTAAAATGAAACCACTACTTAAAACCAATCTGCACATGTCAATGGCCTCCACATGCGAGAGCATCTTGTTGCCTAAATAGATACTACGCTCACTTCCCACTAGCTTCCGCAGGTTTACTAAATCCAGCAATGAATTGGTCACATGGATTGTAGAACCAGGATCAATCCACCTTGTGTTATAATTAACATCAATCGTATTGGATTCATAACAAATAAGTGAAAGTTGAGTGCCTTTCTTATCAAGCCACTACATGAACTTGGAGCATTGTTTCTTCATGTGTCCCTTCTTTTTATAGAAGAAACACACAGCCTCCTTCTTTATGCTCTTTACAGGAGGGATTTTCCCTTTCTCTTTATCTTTGGCTTGATCCTTCTTCTTTCTCTTTCCATGAGTAGTAAAGTTCACCCTTTCCTTTTCCTTTTCCTCCATGAGCAACCTCCCTTTTCTTGAACACACATGGTCAACAACTCATTGATAGACCATTTATCCTTATGTGTGTTGTAAGATATTTTAAATGGGCCATATTGCTGAGATAAAGTGCAAAGAATGTAGTGAACTAGGAAGGATTTTGACAACTCAACTTCTAATGCCTTTAATTGAGCCGCAATGTCCCTCATGCGAATGATATGATCACGCACACCCTTAATGCTGGTAAGCTTCAGAGTCGAAAGATCTATAATTAGGGTGCTGGCTATTGCTTTGTTTGAAGTGGCAACAGCTCATCAATGGCCTCCAGCAAATCTTAGACCCTTTGATATTGCTCGACAAAGCCCTTTATACAAGCATAAATTTTAGTATTTATGAACATAACTGATAAGCGATTACGTCGCTCCCATTTTTCATAAAGCCTTATTGCATATGGAGTGCTGGTTTCAGTTATAGCAAGGGGCTCTTCCTTCCTTATGGCATAATCAATGTCCATCCATCCTAAATGAAGAAGAACTCTCTCCTTCCACACTTTGTAGTTGTCCCCTTTGAGCTCGGGAACATCACATTTCATATCAGAGAAATTACCAGGTTGAATAACTGCATTAAATTAAACATTCATGCTCATGTTACAAAATTTGAGGCTAACAAATTATGTGACATGTTCTATCAATGTAAAATCATGAGAAATATGAATCTAGTGACATAAAACTTGCCTGTGGGCTAAAGTTGCAATTCAATTAGATTCATTCTTAAATTTATGATAAAACTATCAAATTATGTTCCTTTTCCTAATCCTTGTTGGTAAATTAGAAAATATAATTTGATATTTTATCCTAATTAATCATATACAATATAACAAAATTCATGTAGGATAAGATCAATTATATTGCATATAATTAATAACTAATGATTAATTTCTATATATGATCTTAAATTATCCTTAATATATAATTTTAATTAATTAAAGATGTTGTGGCTACTCTCTAATTAATTGAAATTATGTAGATCACTTAAACATTAACTAAATTCTTAGGGTCAATTATTGTATAAACTATAAGCAATATCCTACGATTTCAATTTTAACATACTTATATTATCTAATCAACATTTGATGTATAATGATAAACCTAAATTATACACATAACTAAACAATATAAGCATATAATATTAATAATCAAATTCATAAAGAGCCAACAAACGTAATTTACTTAATAACCAACGCAAATTAATTATATATGAACAAACACAAACTTATTGGAACATAATTTATCCTTGGTCAAATCAAGTACATTAGATTTTGACCTTAATAAATATACTGTTAGCTTTGTGTAAGTGGGTCTCTTGCACCATAATAATAATAATAATAATAATAATGTAAAAAGAGAAACCAACGACAATTCCAACGTCAGCTAAGTCATTAGCTTTTAATAAAGGTGAATAATTCGAAAGGAGAAGCCAAGGAGAATTCCAATGTTAGCTAATTCATTGTATTTAATCCACGGTGTCTGGTGGAATCTATACATATGTATATTTCATCTTAAGGCCCTATAGACTCCGTTCTTTCGTTGTCATTATTAAACAAATACAATAGCCTGGCTTAAAACATATGCATACTGACATATATAATTGACTTTTCATTATGCCTAGGGAACATGAAGTTTGTATCTTTTCAAAAGGAGGCCTACTTTTATTAAACAATTAAAGCACATCCATTCTGACATGTTAATTTAAAAAAAAAAACACACACACACACACACATACATATTTGTGTATGTATCGTCTTCAATCTCTGGACAGGTCAATTTGACCCATTTCAAAAAAAAAATTTTTTATTCGAAACATATATAAAGCATATACATACACATATATTCATATTGTCTTCAACCTCATTAGCGTTTTAGATCTATCCTTTTTTACACACCCTAACAGCATCAAAAGGCTAAGAAAAAATAGAAATCTCATCACCTAATGATTTATAATCTCCATAAACACTAGAAAATTAAAACCATCACTGAGCAAACGAATCAAAACCAAAATTCCACAGAACTCAATAGAGCAAGGCAGAGGCATTAACACGAGGCTCTGATACCAAATGAAAGCATATATAAACGGATACAGCAGCAGAAACGAAGGACTCGACTACATACCTCCAGCCATTGCCAAGCGAATGGGTGCAATGCTCAGTGGAGATCAGTTTAGTGTCTCAGTTCGGTTTGTGTTGCCAAGCGAATGGGTGTAATGCTTGGTGGAGATCAGTTTAGCGTCTTGGTTCGGATGGTGCTTCTAAATGTTAACTCGGTTAAAAGGATAGTGTGTTTCTGTAGAGAGTGAGTAGGCTTAGGAACCTTCGAAGTGCTTCTATTCAAACTCAATCCATCAATGAGTTGTTCCTAAAAATAAGAAGCATTTTGGAACGTTGAAGAAGTTATTACACGTTCCTAATATTATTGGATTCATGGACCACATCCTATAGTCATTACCGAGGAAAAAGGAGAAAAACCAACAGTCTAAACTCATCCAAATGTCCGGACTTGTCGTGACAATCTACATAAAAGAATGAGGAAACTTGCACAGGTTCAAGTTTCTTCAACTTGATCCGGACCACTATGCAATGAACTTTAGAATTGTAATATATAGCTCAATTAAGATCAACAAACCCTTCTAATTCAATTATATTTAGCCAACACTTGATATGTTAGTTTATTTTGTTTAGTTTTAGTCTTGAAGTCACATCTCTAAAAGGATTATGAATATATGCCAATAAAGCTTTGAACAAAATTAATTTTGATTTATAGTTTTGTCTCATTTAATTCAAATATAGACTTTTTTGTTCAACACAATGGTTAAACCACCCTTGTTTGTAAATTCTATTTCTTTTTATTTAGGTAATATATCACCTTGTAGCATACAATGCTAGTTTATGTTTTAATACGAAGTATCACTGAATTATTAGCTTGTTGCTTGCCTAAAACTCCCCACTATTTTTTCTTTTTGAAATAGACATATATGTGCACTAATGTCTTCATTCATTAACTACTTTTATCAATTAATGACATATTAAAATTTCGCGAAAAGATTATTTGAAGTGAATTGTTCTCCTTTTCCCTCTATCTTGGACCCAACATTTCAATAGTCTTATCCCTAGGTCAACAATAATGCATGACAAATTAGGCTTTTTCCTTTTCCTTTTTCTTTTTTTTTTTGTCCCCCTTTCAGATTAGATTTGCATATAATTATTTTACACACACACAACCCCCTAAACTGATTTAATTTCACACAAACTTAAATTTTTTGGAAAGATAGAAAAATTTACTAATTTCACAAGTTATCATATACTCAATAGGTTTTGTTAAGTATAGTATCAAGGGTGGTATTGGGGATGCTATTATATAGGTATAAGTCCAAAACTTGAGATCATCTATCGTATGGGATAAGGTATGAAGGGGCCTTATATTCTATCCACCGGTATCTGTTCATCCATATCTATCTTGATGCTTCAAATTCCCTTTTATGTTTTTCCCCTTATTTCACTCATTTTTGTTTATTTTTTGTTTGCACATGTTAGCATAAGTGTATTTTGGGCACTTTGTGATTTTTTTTTTCCGCAATCAAAGTGTTATAGACCGAATCAAGAGACAGAAAACAGCTTGCAAGGTTTCAGAATTATGTGGTCTAAATAAACGACGTAATACAATAGAAAGTAGTAATTGCACCTAGAAATTGCCGAATAGCTAGATCGATCAGGGATGGGGAGAAAATTGACTAAACCATGTACTACTACTACTAGCATTATTACTGTATAAATTCGATTTTTGACTTATTTCGAATTAAGTAAAATGATTTATAATTAGATTTGAGAGAATACAGTGAAGGGCTCATAGATAACCAAACCGTTTCTATATTATGTATATAATTATCACGATATCATTGGTAATTCAGATTTTCTGTGTAACAATTATGGATTGTCAAAATGTTAGTTTTAACTTGTTAGGATTTCAGGAAATGCTCCTACAATTCCAATAGCTCTGTACATTTTCTCATTTGAAAGACTTACTATCATTATTATAATAATAAGTCTCACCAATTCATTACATTATATATGTTTTAATAAACTCTTCTAATAATAATAATAATATCTTTGATTTCATCGTCTTTAGCGCATAAGCATTTAGAAGGAATTTTGATCGATTTTTATGTCTCAAAAAAGTATCCACGATATGGTATGATGGCTATCCAGTTCATATAATTAAAAAAACTTTATCGAAGTGGTGTAAGTAGACTATGTAGAATAATTGAGCGGTTATCACAGTTAAATTGAAAGTATAGTGGCTAGTAATTAGTATGGTATTTTATAAATGTAAAATGGCATCTCATGGGTTTTATCCAAGTTTTATTGGAATTTACATTATATATGTAAATAGCACGAAACATGTAATGCATGTTAGAAATGCGATATCTGTGCAAATCCTTATATTATATATTCAATGTACGATATAGCGATAATAATTTTATAATTTTGTTTCTCTAATTTGTATTTTTATATATACATTTTTAAATGGTAGACATGTTTTCACCCGCTATTATTGCTATCCGCCAAAACTTTTAATTAGCAAGGTGTGAAAGCGTGAAATGCTATCCTGATAGACATTAGGGATCATTATAATACCAACTGAAATAACTTTTGGATAAAGACATTTTTTATTCTAATATATCATTAAAAATAATAATTGTTTATAGGTTTTATCGGAAAAATTTTAAAAAAATAGAGATCAATATTTGATAAAATCCATGAATAATAAAAATAAATCGCTTTGTGATCAAATTACAATTCAATAATATCCAAAAGTAAAACTCTCACCATGTTAAAAGAATAATTATGCTCTTAACATTTTGTACAATAATAAAGAGATATTTTACTTAATTTATCAATCTCACTGAATACAATTATAACAAAAATAAAAGGTCTAATCTAAAATTAATTCACTCCTTTCAAAACAATGTAATTGAATACACTTTATGCTTGACTTTATGGGAAATTTTATGGACTCATTTTTAATTTTGATGAGATCGGTCCTGTTACTATGCAATGGCTCATACCACACCTAACAATGATTGAATCACTAAAATAAATACTATTCCAATTACTATATTTATTTTAACAATTAGATAATTGATTGAATGGTCCCTACAGTAGAAACTCCAAGTATGGGATGATAAAATTCCGTAACATTTCTTAACATAAAACAAATTAGGAGCTGTGCACCCATCTTGTATGTGGAAAACTAAATTAGGTAAAAAAATGTAACATTTAGAGTTAACTACATCCATGATTAATGAATAAAGATTAGGATTAATAATCCATAAATTGTATAGGGTAAATTATATCAAAAGGTATGAACTTTTTTTGGAAAGTTTATTTAAGGTATCGATGTATCAAGTGATTGGAAAGATGAATCAAAATTTCGCAAATTAAGTCAAATGAGATATCAATGTTTTGCAATGTTCATTTAAGGTGACGACATTTTGATTATTTTTTAGTTATGTTTCCTTAACTTCTATTAGTGGTCAATTATTAATAACTTATTTGATTCACTTTTGCAAAACATTTATACCTCTCTTTAACCGCCTAAAACGTTGATCTTAAATGAATTTATCCTCAAATATTAATTCTACTTTTTAACTACTCAAAGCATTGATATCTTAAATGAACTTAAATTTAAACTTTGATACCCTTCGATATAATTTACCCCTACAATATAGCATCTCCAGTAAAATAATAAATCCTCAAGTAATTTTTCTACAACTAAAAATAATTACATAATGAACAAAGCTTTGTAACTTTTTCAAATTGTTAAGGCTTAAAAATAACTAAAAACATATATGAAAGAAATACATAAGATATGAGGGATTTTCATAGATATACCATGGAAATCACTAAATTAGTCAACCAAACTATTGGCAACACTTATATTAATTCAAAATTCTTTAATCTAAACATGGATGTTTTATTAAACTTCATAATTTTTGCGGAAAGCTTTTAAATCAACCCTTATTATAGGTGTGGTTGTTAAAATCGTTAATTTTTTGGTAAGCACATGCAGTACTTCATTCAAATAAATTAAACCACGATTACATCATCAATAACCTAACCTATTATATTAGCACTTATTGTCACTAAGTGGAATATAAGTCCCATTTGCTAATGACTAAATACATATGCTAGAATTTAATAAACATCTTTGAATAGGGAAAAGGAAAATAATATTTAAATTTTATTAAAAAATTATAAAATTGCTACTTGGATGAAAAGAATCCCAAGTTTAGGCAAGTTGACCTCCTCTGTTTAGAGACGAAATCATAAGTACTTAATCTCGTCTCTTCAAGAGATATGGATTTAATATTCAGAGATATCTCGTCTCTTCAAGGGACGAGGTTGATAGGCTTATTTTTTGCCCATCGTCTTCTTCTTCCACATTTGAGCAAGACCCAAAAATTCGAAAACCCCCAATTCTCTCCATAAACCCTAACCTTAATTCGTCAATTGTAGCATTGACTTTCATCAATTTGGCGAGTTATCTTGGTTAATTCAATCAGCAGGTGTTATAAACACATCAGTTGGTGAAAAAATTAAGCAATTTGTGCAAAAAATAATCCACATGTGCCAAACACTATAAGTGAGATTCTTGAATTTTTCGCTTAATCTTTCACGATTATTGACATAGCATTGTAGATTTTTGGGTGTTGTATATGTTGGTGGATGTTATTTTTTTTTTAATGTTTAAGCACATTGTATTTTACTTGTCACATGAATTTTGCTGTGGAGTGGTTATGCAAATTTCATCATATGTTTGTGTTATTGATGCTACGTTGTGGATATTGTGTGATGTAATTTTGATGTTATTGTATACATTTAGAATTTAGGAATCAAATGATGAAATCATGCATTATTATACATCTTCGAACTTGATCATATTGGATGATGTTAGAACCCATCTCAATGAAATATTTTGATAAGGTTAAGATCAATATACAAGCATTAGTAAACAAGTTTAATATGGGGAGAGAGGCATGCAATTCATAAGTCATTATCACATTTCATACATTCTACTTATGTTTTATGAGCTGTAGGGTAGGTGAGGAAAAGGATAAGGCGAAGTTTATTTTGTATGCTCATAGCAACATTATGGAAGGGAATTATGGTTTTAGTTATGATAGGTAATCAGTTGTTATAGTCAATGTTAGTAAGGACTCTACGTATGAGCAAACACTTGACACCATTTGTGGTAAACTTAAGGTAAATAGGTCTATACAACAAGTGAAGCTATATCATGAGATTGCTATTGGAGACAAGATGCTATGCTATGGTGTTATTCCAATGACCAATGATGATATTGCACAAGAGATGTTAGTGTACACAGAAAGGTCAGTGGCTATATATATCTAGATATTTGAAAAGGACTTGCCATAAGCACTTGCAGGGGCCATGGGTATTGATGCAAATGTTGGCTGCCAAAGGTTGGTAGATTCGAACTCCACTCTAAATTAGACAGCAGTAAGCCCATAGGTTTAGATGAATAACTTTGAAATTGATGCACTTGACTGGAGTTGTGGTCATGATAATAATGTGATGCAAGACTCATTAGTAAGTGAATCTAGTGATGTCTATGATGATGATAGAATATGGTAGGTTTGTCCCGGCAAGTAATTGCTACTGATGTATAACCTAGGGGTAATGAATGACATCATTTTGTGGCTCCTATAAATATTGATGCAATAGAGAGCTCAGTGCCAATACCTTTTTTCACTACTGAAGTAGGTAGTGGGTATGTTTCATTTGATGATGAACATGAAATGAGTGTTGGAAATTGGAGCTTCGGCGATGAATTCAAGGCTGGGATGCAATTCAAAACTAAAGATCATCTCATACGAGCAACTAAAATGTGGCACATATCAAACCATTACCATTTTAAGGTGGTGGACTCGGATCCAAGGTCATGAGTAGTTAAGTGCACTGATACTCACAATAGAGGTTGTAAGTGGAAACTCAAAGGTAGCTACAAGAAACATGGTAGGTGGTTTCATATCACCAAATATGAAGGACCACATACACGTTTGGATGAAATCAATGGACAAGATCATTCTCAATTAGATTCTACCAACATGTCCAGGTGCATTATATTAAAGATTCATAAATTGTGAGGGTGAAGGACCTTTAATTAACTATCTTAAAAGAGTTTGAATATAATGTTCATATTAATAGAATTCGTGAGGTGAAGAAAAAAGCTATTAAGTAGGTGTATAGAAGTTAGGAGGATTCATATGAGAAGCTCCCACATGTACTTAATGTGATAGCAGAGGCAAATCCATGAACAAAAGTTGAATAGAGAATTGCTAATTCAGATACTGTAGGACATGTCTTCCTTGACAAACTCTTTTAGGCATTTGCTCCTTGCATTGAAGCATTTCAGTATTGTAGGTATGTTATGGATACATGATTGAATTTATTTATAAAAGCTTGATAGCACTTAGCCAATTTATATTTGTTAATTCTTTACAGACCCGTGATCACGATTGATGGTACCTTCTTGTATGGCAATAAAAAGCATGCCTTCACTTGTGGACAATCGACTTGTTCCATTCCTATCACATGCCAACTTCAAAGGTACCGCATATATACCTTTTATTCGATTAGATTGGCACCTCATTACAACTTTAGTTGAGAGATGGAATATTGAGACCCATACATTTCACATGTTGATGGGGGAGCAAACAGTGACTTTATAGGATGTTGAAGCACTCACTGGCTTCTTGTCAATAGGTATGCAGTTACCGAAATGACACGGTACGGCATAGATAGATTGGCGAGGGTTATGTGACCATTTATTAGGAGTTAGATCCATGTCTGACATAGATATTGATGGTGGCTTCTTGAAGATGTCATGGTTATATGCACACTTCAGAGCATTTCCTAAGATGATATTATGATCCGACACTACGCTAAGGCTTACATGCTATTATTTTGTGTGTGTGTGTGTGTTGGGGGGGGAATGGGATGGTGGTGGTTCATTGTTGGGGAAAAATCATCTAATCTAGTTCATGTCATGTAGCTACAACTTATTGATGACTTTAAGAGAGCAAGCCAGTATACATGGGTACCAACATGCTTAGCATGGCTATATAGGCAGCTATGCATAGCTTCCCATATTTATAAGAGTGACATAGTAGGACCCCTTATAGTTCTGTAGATTCTGGCTCGATAACACTTTCCACACATTGCCACCATCTTCGTAGTTACTAAGGAGCACCCTCTCATCAGTTATTGGGGGCACCACCTTTAATGTCACTCGAGCTCCCATCTATTTATTATTTAGTATAGGGAATGCTTTAATCGACAAGTCCCTATACAGGTATGGTTTTATATGTCCTATTTGTTCATATGTGCACCATTTCATTAGTTTTACTTATGTATAGCTTACTTTTTTCTTCAACAGATTGTTTGGGACTCGTACATTGTTCTTATGAACTCCCTCTCGAATAATGTCGAGCTGGCAGCGATACATAGCATGCATGAGTTCCCCTAATTTGTTTTCACATTATCAGGCAATACTATCCAAACATGATGCTTAGACAATTGGTGGCTTCCAAAGGATCCTATACCCCCCATTTGATATGAAAGCATTACATGAACTCGACTTACAGGGGTGTACCAAGTGGAACTAGGTGACAAAACATGCCAAGTGGGCCACAAAGTAGGATGTCAAGTGTGATCACATTGTAGATATGTCGGATATCCCTATTGGTACATATGAAGATTATTTCAACTGGTATCATGCGATCACTAAGTGTTTGATAGATCATATGGGGGCCATTATATGATGTATGGTAAGCTTAGTGATTACATAAAGTATATGGATGTATATTGGATAAGTTATTTCCTGATATACATGTCCACTTTTAATTGCAAACAGATTTCATTCATCGGGTCATCATCATGCCACATGAAGACACTCTTGGCACTATACAAGATGTTATTCATGTAGCGGATGAGTTCGTGGGACTTCATATCAATGATCTAGCACCAAGCCCTACATCTAATATCATTGGTCGTGAGGATGACCTACAGCTTCAGCCTCAACTAGTATAGAGATGTAGGCTACACAGGTAGAGATGTGGGCGGGGATGGGGTTACGAGTGAAGCCAAAATAGCGTAGTAGATACTAGAGACGAGCCTTCCCCCCTACATGTACACCATGATGAGCCTAGCCCTTTACATATTCAGCTTGATTTGTCTAGTCCATTGATGCACTTAATTTCGACTAAGTTTTACTAATTAAATGATATGATCTGGTCCTATGAATTGGTCAATGCTAGGTAAGTATACCTATCAAATACAATACAGGAACAAATTATAGAGTCGTATTCCTTGGGGTCCTCAAAAAGTACTATTTCTCACTTTATTGATTATTATCTAGCAAATTAAATTGAATTAGGCAATTATAATTAATCAACTAACTAATTATTAACTATAGCAATGTTCATTGAAGTAACTAATGGATTAAAGTTACTCTAACAATTAACAACACATCAGACTTGCTTCGCCAATGAATTAATATGTACTACAATACCATCAATTGTTTGTTGTATCTTTCCTAACTACGGGATTCCATCAATTAGATCAATATGTCTCTTGAGTCTATTGATCCCTAATCTTATCCTTATCAAACTAGAATCTCTTCGCAATTAATAGCCGACTAAAATCTTATTAGTATTATAATATTAAGGTAAATTCCAATTACATGCGAAAGATTTCACAATCATATCCCTAGGTACCATGAGCAATCTCTCTCTATGGCCTGGATCTATTTAACAGGTAGATTGCTTAATCGCATCTTGTGGAAATCTAATCTAACCATGCACTACCTAAAATTAGAATGCTTTATCACATTACAAAGATTAGTGAATTCTACAATAATTGGTGTTAAATCCTTATATGTACATGTTAAACATGGCTTTGCAAGCCCTATTAACTACTCACACATGATCTAAGGAAAAAGAATACAACATAGTAAATGTAGAACTTAAGATAATAGAATATAGAAAACAAACCTTAACAATGAATTCACTTCACTATCTTGATATAATAATGCTTCAATATGCTTGTACAATGCACTTTATTATACAGTGGAAAATTCTACACGAGTACAAAGATGATAGATGGATTATTTTCCTCAAAAGTGATCTCTAACTCCTAATGATTCCATCCCTTGTAATGTTTTACATGAGTATTTTTATGTCTCCTCTACTGGGTACATTTGATGGGTAAAGTTATGTGTTAATTGGCCGTCAACCCTCTTAAAAAAGGTATCTATATCTTAATAGGCATAAACATGTCCCCCAAATAACCGTCATCGTGGCCGTTGCACAGTCCATTATCTTCACATAAACAATTATCCAAGGTAAATCATAGCCTTGATGAAGGTCATTATCTCCTCAGATCATAATTCTTCAATTGATGATGCCCATAGTTGGACCATCATATGATTCTGCAGGTTGATCCTCTAATGGTCATGGTCGTGATGAAGGTCATGATCTTCACTGTGCTTTGATGAGTTTCTTTAAATAATGGCCATTACATGTTCTTATAATAGATCAGTGAAGATCACTACCTTAGTAACGATCGTGACACATGCTATTATCTCCACCATGGTTTACTTCACCTTCAACAAATAATAGCCGTATCACATGTGCTTAAGAGGTCCAAGAATATCGCTATCTTTGTCATGGCCGTATTGAGGCCTGTGATCTTTTCTATGGGTAAAGTTCTCTTATTTTCTTCATTATCACGCCCATTATTGCTCCTTGAATATAAAGCCGAGACCATCACTAGCTTGATAACGGGTGTAATCATGCTTAGTTGATTTTCTCCACTTCAATTCTTGTTTAATTCAATCCAAATATTGATATTTCTTTTTTTTAGATATGAAATGAATATATTTTCTAATTAAGTACCAATCCTTTTGAAATTAAACGTGGATTAAGTAATATCCAACCATAATTTGACCCAAAAAAGTATGGTAAATTACCCCTATCACCCACCATCATTATGTGCTCATCTGCTGTATATCCCGATGGCAGACATCTCATATGTTGTTCATACCTTGGGAGCTCCACAGAAGAGGCGACCATCACTGCCACATGATATGGGAGAGGGACTCACTTAGGTAGATCTAGAACCTATCCTATTTCACCAGTGCAATGTTGGTGGTGGAGATGAGGATGCCACACTCACACAATTGATCTATCTATGGAGCATTCCCAGTAGGGTATGCATTAGCGTACACCATTCACTCATATTTTTACCAAGTAGAGATGAGGGAGATATAGCACACAAGATTAGATTAGATTAGATTTTATTTATATTTATGTTTTACGGTGATTGTATGTATTATTGTATATACATTTGATGTAATGAATTGAACAATATTACAACTATTTCCCTTTTGTTAGCTATGAAGGACTTTGGAATACTATTGTAATTTGATGGATTGGGTTTAGGAATACCGTTGTGATTGGATGGAATGGGTTCAGTTGGATTATGTTGTTTTGAAGTTGTTTTTTTGTGGTGGATTATGATTTATACAGCTGATTATACACGATTTTGATATGTTGTAATTGTTTCTATTAACTAATTTAATAGGAGTGAAATATGAAATATAAGGTGGGGTGGGGGATTATGATAATGCTAACCTCGTCTCTCAAAGAGCAAAAAGTATGCTTGATTGTGATGTGCAGACAAAAATCACCATCTAATGTGAAAGTTTGTTAGTCTCGCAGCGTCCAACATAACTTCATTTTTGTTTGCAATAAATCAATATATTAGGGATGAATAGAAATTCTAATGTCAATAAATTAAAAAGAATATAACCATATATACCATGAATATAAATTTTATGCATATAATAATAAAATTAAATAATAAAAAAATAGAAACATATATATGTAAAGAAATATGAATATAAATGTGAAATACCTCAAGTGATATATTGATATATGTTAGTACATTTTTTCTCCTAATATTAGCACAATTTTTTTTTAATTTTTTAAGACAGCAAATCTTAATATAATTTCCTTGTCATTATTTAATATTGTTTGAGTGACAATTTTATTGTATTAATATGATTAATGTATAGTTTTCAATATTATCCTATTTTAAATCGTACATGATGTTATCTATTACTAATTAAGATAATAAAATTTTATACTATATGTATATTTCATTAAAGGACCAATTTTATAAGTAGATTAAAAAATTCATATTTGTAGACATCCCATGATTAAAAAAGACAACAACCTAATGGATCAATTAACTAGACTATTAAAAATTATCCTGATTGAGATTAATATCACAAGTTATTTGAAAATTTAAGTGACTTGTTCCTATTATAATCCATTAATCTAGCTGTAAATCGAGGGAAAAATTGAAAAAAAAAATAGATGAAAAAAAAAGAAAAAAGTTTTACATATCTCATCTTATATGGGTAAGTTTCAGCAATGATACCCGAACTTTCTAGGTTATAATAGTTTAATACCTAAAATAAAATTTTGTTACGTGAACTTTTTAAAAGTTTCACCAAGGGTACTTTGGATAGAAATTGTAAACCCCCTAATTTTGCATAATCTAATTTTGATAATTAACAATAATAGGTTATAAAATCTAAAAAAAAAAAAGAGATTGAGAAAAGTCGCAAAAATCACTCCCGATTTTTTGCAATTTAAGAATAATAAAAATATAAATAGTATAATTATAGTTTAAGAAAATCCAATCTTCATTAACAAAATTTCCTTAAGCCTTCGCAATCATGAGCTATTGGAAACTCCACTAAATTAAAAAGAATTACCAATTTATTTTGAAGAATAATTCGAAAAACAATAATTATGCCCTAAAAATTCTCTAATAAGAAATAACGTAATTAATCAACTAGCAAAACTTCAACTCCAACAAATAAAAAAATTTATATCTTTAAGTTTATCAAGCACATAGAATCAAACAATGTCTAATGAGTAAAAACAAACGCAAATAAATATTTTCTTATAAACTTATAATTAAAAATGATCATAACCCCCTTAAAGAAACGAATAACACCACCTCTTTTAGTAAAAAAATAAAAATAAAGAATTCTTAGAAGTCATTCAAATCATGTAAATAATTTATTACATATAAAAATATTCAAAATATAACATAAGTAATTATAATAAAATACAAATGCTCTAAAATTAATACCCATAAAATATTCTACATTACTAAATTAATCATGTGGCTATCTTAGACACATAATACGTAATAAGTATACGGCAAACTATTACCATAATTTATAGTAGTAGTGTTAATAATATCAAAAAAATATTGTAACTAACAATATATATATTGTAGTAAAAATAAACAAGATCATTTTGTTATGTGATAAGTAATAATACTATACTTGATCTACATATTAAAAAAAAATTTATAAGTTAACAATATTAATTATATAAGATCATTATTATTTTAGTGCCAATAATATATTAATCTTGATAACTTATCAAGTTGTAACAATGCTATGTGATTCTTATCCAATATTGTAATTGAGAAAAGTACCTTTACAATTTAATAGTCATAGTAATAGTTTATACATGATCATAATATCGATACAACCTATAACATAACGAGGGCCTAAGGTTAATTAAGAAAACTTGCAATTATTGGCACGAACTACATTATTATAACAAAGAAGTAAAAATGCAAATAAAAAAAATAGTATGATATTAATTAAATAATATAGGCCAAAATCATATAAGAAGATTAAATAGAATTTTAATAAAATACATAAAATATATCATGAACTCCAAAATTCGCATTAGAACCAAAATCCTAAAATCACATCAGATCATACCAAAAGCTCAAAAACCTTATATGGAATCAAATAATATTTATATTCCTATAATGTCATATAAATTAAATTAAATTTGGATTGCTAAAAATTCGAAACCGTAAATGAGATCGAATAAAGCTTCAATAACCTTAAGATATTAGATGAATCAAATAAAGCCTGGAACCCTAAAAGTAAATCGTATAGCAAAAAATAAATAAATAAATAAAATATCAACAACAAAACGATCCAATAGTTTAACCAATCTAAAAACCTTATGCTAAACAATTCATCTATTTGAGCTCTAACACGCAACTCAATAATAAAATAATAAGAAATAATTTCCTATAATTGTAAACTCTCAAAATTTTATGGTGATCTTATAAGTAAAACCTTAGACTCGAAAACATAATCGGAATCCTAAAGTTAAATCTAGTCAATCGTAAATCTTATAAAATCCAGACTTGATTGAACAGCTTCTTAAAAATCATAAAATAATAAAGTAATTAGAAAAATATTATGAACTTAGATTATGACTCATATATAAAGTATAAACCTTAAAAAGATCATATAGTTCAAAAATTTGATCGTTTTGAACCTTCATGGGATCAGTTTCTTATTAAAACACGTAAATCAAGACAATATAATTTAATTAATATTTAATAATAAAATAATAAAAATTTATTTTCTATAATATGGAATCTAAATTTTCAAATCAAATTTTGTAAACCAAATAGTTTTTGCAACCGATCGCTACCATGCAAACCAAGATAACAGAACTGGATAACAATTAATAATAAAATAATATTAATTTGTCTTTCAAAAATCATTTAATGATTTATCATTTCATAAAAATAATAGATGCAAAATTTTCAGGCCATAAAAACGTCAGAATAGCTCAATATTCGCGTATTTTACCATTACTAGTAACTTATCCAATATTTTACTATTACTATTCATCATTATTTACTTTAATTTCTACCATTACTTGCTGCCATATTTTTTTTCCTTGTTATTTACACCTATTTCTTACACTTTATTTCCTATTTACTACTTTTACAAGTTATCTCATTACATGTCAAATTTGTCATTTTTCACTTGATTTTTTTTCCTTACAACACTTTTCATCCCTGCTATACCTTGCTGTAGAAACATTTTTTTTTTTATATTTTTCAAATTATTTATTCCAATTAAATTTCTTAAATTATCTCTAAATACCTACCTCCATTCACACTTCTTACATTTTGCAACTTTTATCAAATTTCTCTCATTTCCTCTTCTTTGTGGTTGATTTTCCTCTCCCATTGCTGCCATTTTTATTTTTTCAACTCAAACACATTCATTTGATCCATCTTTTTGAGATAAACACCTCCCCCATACATCCTTAGTTGATATTATGTGTTTCAAGCATTCTCCATGGAATAAAATCTCGCCATGATGAATTAGGCTAGGGATGATAATGCTAAAACGAAATCAATAACTTGTTATGATGATCATGTTAATTTTGAGTTCATGTTGCTATATTAATTATCATCTAATCTAACTATCTATATATGTAAATATAGTTATGTACATATTTATATCTTTTTGAGCATATAAGCTCACTAATCCAACATTTATATTCATGCACTTATTTCATCTCTTGCAATTTATTTATTTACTTACTTTTGTGAGGTTTATTCATAATCTAAGTTTCAGACTTGTCTTTAATTAAGTCAAAACAAAAATGAGACTTGTCCTTAATCTAAATCCCGAGAATGCCTTGTCCAAAATTTTATAAGGCTTCCATTTTATTTGTTTTGCTCTTAATTATTTTGCTATCTAAGGGGACTTGTCCACTTCTAAGTCTTGGGGAGCCTTGACATAAATCTAAGACTCTTGTGTTTTTCTTATTATTTTGCTTTTCTTTATGGGACTTGTCCATTTCTAAGTCCTGGGTAGACTTGAATAAAAATCAAAGACTTACACAAATTTCTTCTTTTTCTTTTCCTTATGCTTTCTTACACTTTTCTTTTCTTTTCTTTTTATAGAACTTGTTCATTTCTAAGTTCCAAGAAGCCTTGATACAAGCTAAGGCTTCCAAAATTTTGTTCTTATATATATGTGTGTGTATATATATATGCTTATTTAATTTTCTATGCCTTTTATTTTCTATATGAATTATTATTATATATATATATAAATAATATAACTACAAGTTAATATTCATGCCTGTTCATAATGTTGTTGTCTTAATGAAAATTTCAAGGAGATAAAAGGAGTTATTTTCTTTTATAAGAATAGGATTGAACTCTAGAAAAATGATTTTTAATACTTAGGAGAATTTTTCACTAAAACGTAGGATAATGGTTCAACTACATTAGTTCCAAATTGTTAAAGTAAATTTTATATGAATTTTAATGTTGATAATTTTTTATATGAATTTTTTTTAAGAACTTATCTATAGGATTTACACCATCACTTTGAAAAATACTAAGAACCAACCATTTTTTTCTAAATCAAGTTTAAGATCGACTTACTAGTTAAAAATCCACTTAAGAAATAAAATTGGTAGACAACCTACAGAACCAAAGTTTAAGAAGTAAATTTATTTTTAAGAAAATATAAAAATAATAGATAAAATGGGTAGGCACACATTGGTAAAAAATTCAAGATTTTAATTTTCTCTCGATCAATTTAAAAAGAGATTTTGTAAACTTCATCTTTCAAACTCCTAAAATAAATTGTTTTATGAAAAATCATTGTTGGGACAACATCACTAGAATCATGCATGCAATATTAGCATATATCTATATTAAAGGATTTTCCAAATATATAAATACCTATGTGTTTGCTATAGAATTTTTTTGGATAAAATAAACATTAGAAAAATACAATTTGAAAGCTGAGAATTTTGTGTATGTTCTGTACTAACCCATTTCAAAACCTAAATGGCTTTAAATGTAAAAAATAACCTTAGAAATAGATAGATTTTTTCGAGTAGATAGAAAATGACATCTAATATGCGAAAATTCCAAGTTAAAATGACCACGTTATGACCATTTTAAGTTGGAATTTTACATAATCTAAATTTTAACGTGAATAATGAAATTGAGTTAGAAATTTAAGTGGAATCAATATGAAATACTCATTTCGGGTATTTATTTTGTTTAGGTAACAAGGAATTTGCCGTATCTTTCCCTAAGGACCACTTTGACTAAGGGTTGCACTAAGGATTAGTGAGTTTTATTTCCATAACTTATCTTACTTGATTGTGCTTGTAGTCTAGAAGCACTAGATTTAAGGAAAAGATTGAATGGTATGCATGTAATATTGTTTGAATGAATGATAAGAATATCGAGACGAGAATTGATTATAATCAATGCTTGATATAGTTTAAAACTTGATTTGTCTGAAATTCTATCATCACCTTAAATTGTTAATAATTATGCTATAGGCCTTTAATTAAAGTAAAATTATGCATATCACTTGTGAGTCATATTGCATGGGATCACTACCCTTGTGGGGGAAAGGGGTAGTGGTACGATTGTTGGATCTTCATTAAAGCTTCAAGACGTTTGGTTAGAAGCACATTAACTAAAGCTTCAGGACATTTAGTTAGAAGTAGATAAAATTGCCACCCCTAACCTCGAATGGAGGGTGTAAATCCATTCAATATATAATTACTGGAAAATCATATGTCTTGTATGCTCATGTAGTTGTTTCATTTCACTTGATTGATTGAATAACTTGATTGATTATTGCTATTCAAGTAAACCTATTTGTGGAAATAATTCTCACTAAGCTACTTGTGCTTACCCCCCAATAGTTTGCTTTGGCAAGAAAATTATAATGTTGGATTGGGATAGGAACCAAGCGTAGAGCATGTCAAAGATCAAGTCATGATAATTAGAGGGTTAAAATGTCTATGGATTAAACCTAGTTGAGAGAAAAGACCTAAAACTTGGTTTATTTCCTCTATAATCTCCTTTGATAGTGGATAATAGATAACCTAAGTTGCTTTACATTGTTTCATCTTTGGTAGGTAATCCAATTCTTTGCGGTCCTTGTGATTTGTGGAAATATCGGTATCAAAAACTATTTTTTTTAAATATATACATATGTATATCATATGGAGAGAATAAGAAATTAGAAGTCTTGCAATCTCTGACTTGCAAGGTGGTCTTCATGTTATGGGTGCACACGTGATATAACAACTTTAGAGTAAACCTAATAGGCTCCTATTTAGGGTCATGATAGAAATCGTCCATTTCAACATCAAAATGCTGATGTGTTAGTTAATAATCATTAAATAAATTAATTTTTCATCCACATTCACAATTTTTTTTATTTTGATTTTTTCCTCTCTCTCTCCTCTCTCCGTCTTCCTCATTCTTCTCCCCCTCTCACCCCACCACCACCGCCACCATCCTTCTCTCTCTCTTTCTCTCTCTCATCCCTATCCCATCCCTCTCCCCTATGTCCATCTTCTTCCGTCAACCTCCCCTGACATCACCACCATACTAGCTCCAATCATCGGAGACACCTTCATCATGGAGAGAGAAACATCGATGTTTCTTGTCATCCAAGAAGTGCAGTCTTGTTTGTGGGTATTTTAGTTCTTCCCTTCTTGGGATTGAGAGCTACTACTCTTAATGAAAACAAAAACTTAATTGAAGGAACTTTAATATAATAATTTTATACAAATTATCAAGTTATTTTATCTATTATTTATTTGTTTGTTTTTGTTTGATTTAGATTTTAGTGGGTTTTGGTCGTATATAGGAAATTCCATTGTTGAAGATGAATGACTGAGGTTCGAGGGTTGCGACTAAAAGAGCAGTTTGGTATGGGTTTGGCGTTGGTGTGAACAACAGGGGTGGGCATGTAGTGGCTATTGACCCAGTCAAAGGGGTTTTTAGGTTCACAGGAGACTGATGCTAGCTAGTAGCATGTGGTTGATTTGAGTGAGGTGGTGATCATAATGGTGATGCCGTGAAGGGTGTTTGATTGTGGACAATGATGGATGTTCGTGAAGGTGGGATGTGGGTGGCTTTAGTTGTGAGGTTGAAGATGGTCGATGGTAGGGGTTTATGGTGGTTCGTGAAGGTGGTCCTGATGTTGGATGGTATGTGTATTAGGCAAGAGAGAGAAAGGTAGAAAGATAGAGGGTAACGAGGGAGGTTGAGGGAAGAGAAGGGATGAGAATGAGAGCAATAGAGGCACGGTGTTGGTGGTGTTGATGGTAGCGGTGGTGATGTTAGGGTATGAGCGGGAAGGGGGATGAATGATGAAGAAGGAGAGAGGGGGGAGAGCAACGAAAAAGCAAAATAAAAGAAAAAATTGCAAATATGGATGAAAAATTATTTTTTTAATGATTATTGACTACGACATCAGAATTTTTAAGTTGAAATGGACAATTTGCGTCCATAAGCACCTTTGGCAAAATTTTTAAAAAGTTCATGGTCTTGGTGCAAATTTTTTTTAAGTACTAAATTGTTAAAACCTAGAAAGTTCTGTAACTCTCACTGAAACTTACCTCATCCTATATATAGTCTCCACGGTAAATTACTCCCATTGCACCGAATGGGAAGTGTAAAATTCACCCTGAAATAAACCATAGTTCTATATCCATCACCGTCCATAAGGCATCTTATCTCCATCGTGGAGCTGGGCAAGCTCATCCTCACTCACCACCCATCTCTCTCCATCCACTTCCTACGTCTCCACCGTCTCCTTTGTCGTCCCTTCCATCACTTTCTACAGCCTAGCCATCAACTCTATCCCGCCTGACTTCACTACCACTTCCTTTCATGTTGAAACCCTAGCTTTCAAACTCATATGTATCAACAGACCTAATGTCTTCCAAGCCCTGATCTCCACCTGAAAAAGCCACCCAATTAAAGCGCTAATGATCGACTTTCTCTGCAGTATAGCTATACCAATCTCCCGAGAGCATAACATCCCATGTTATTACTTCTTCACTTGTGGAGCTGGATTTCTAAGTTTATTTTCTTTACCTGACAACTCCTAATAAGAAAATCACTATCGAAAGCTTTAGGGACATAAATAATACTCTTCTAGATGTTCTAGGAATGCAACCACGACCAGGATCCGACGCCGCATTACCAAATCGTGAAGACATTTTCTATAAGTTTCTTCTTGAATCATCCGAATACATGCAAATATCCGATGTAGTAATAGTAAATACGTTTGATAAGCTCGAGCCAAGACCTATTCAAGCAACACGTGATGGGTTATGCGTGCCAGATGGCAATGCCACCGCTTTACTGTGTCGGGCCATTGACCACCACTCGAGGTAGCGACGGCAGTGGTGGCAATGCTGGAATGGATTGTTTGAAGTGGCTTGACTCGCAGCCATGCGGAAGCGTGGTGTTTCTATGTTTTGGGAGCTTGGGGACATTTTCGTCCGAGCAGTTGAAGGAAATTGCTTAGAAACCAAACGTAGGGAGAAAAGGTTCTTGTGGGTGATCAAAAACTCGCCAAGTGATAAAAACGGAAGCGTGACAACAACCATAACCGAACCGGGTTTAGAATCCGAAATACCCCAAATCCTCACATAGATTAGAAATTGAGTTTAGATAGATTTGAATGAATTAAATTAATCATAGGATATAAATAAACAAGTTAACAAAGTTAGATTAGTAATTAATTAAATGAAATTTGAGATTTGAAATCTAAATTCTCTAAATAAGTCATTGAAATGTTTAGAGAATTCCTAAACTCTTGATTCTTAGCCTAAACACTAATTCCTAAATTTTTACAAAATTTGAGTTCATTTGCGTGAATAAAAGTATCAGTTCTTAAACCCGAACTCAAATTAAATATCTTTTATCCAACATAAATTTCTAAATTAAGTTCTTATTTTAAGTCCTTAATTTCTAATGTATCGGTTCTAAAATTATCTTTTGAATACTTCTAAAACTATATATATTGATCTGGTAGTTTTAAATTATACCTTATTCGAAAAATATCAAATTTTTATTAAATCTTATCTTTTCCTTTTCCTTTTCCTTTTCATCCTCTGCCTCTCTCTTCTTCTTCTTTCTTTCTAACGTTTCTTTCCTTCTTCTCTTTTTTTCTTTCTTTCTCTCTTTCTCTCTTTCTTTCTTTCTTTGATCTCTCCTTCTCAATCTTAAATCCTAGACAAGATCAAGAAGATAAATTAAACCTAAGGAAGAAATAGGAAAGACGAATCAAAGCTAGAAGTACAAGAAGTTGCATGATTTAGCCAAAAAGCTAAGTTTTCTATTTCTATTTCTCTTTGTTTTTACTTGTTATTTATATTTGTAATTGATGAGTTAATGTTGAATTGGGTTGAGAGTGCTATTTATTTATGTATTTGTTGGTTTAATGGTTGATGGAAGTTGGGGATTGGGGAGGAAGAAGATGATGACTGGTGGTTATGGAGGTTGATGAAGTTTGAGATGTTTGATGTGGTGAATGTGAAGTTTATGTTGTTTGAATGTTATATTGATCATATAATAAGCTTTCGGAAACTTTGGAATGAGTTTAAAGAACTTTAAGAAGTGTAAAATGCATTTAAAGAACAAATGATTTCGTCATTTTCTCGTTCCAGTGTGCACGACCTGATGCATGGGCGTGCACTTGTCCGTGCAGGCCTTAAAATCCTTAAAATTTCTTCTCGGGTCACTTTTTCATGCTCAGCACGGCCATACACTCAGTCATGCAGCCTTCCCCTATTTCACAGCCTGTTTGTATTTTAGCCATAACTTTTTCATCCGATCTCCGATTGAGGTGATTCAAGTTGCGTTGGAAAGATAAAAAAGAGATCTACAATTTTCATTTTTGAGTTTTTACAAATTCAAAAATTATCGATGCTTAAATTTTAATTCTTTCCAGCCATTGTATTTTTCAAACAAAGTCAAAAACTTGTTTTGTTTGTTAAATGTGTTTTTGCTTAGGAAATGGATATTTTTAAGCTAAAATGAGATAGATAAGTGCTATTTGATGTGTTAAGTGAATTAATTCATGTAATTAAACATGGGTTAAGTAGATTTATAGATTTAACAAATAATTAGATTAAATCTAGAAGTTAGTTATAAAATGAACTTAGTTAACAAACCTAGGTTCAATTTGACTAAATGAACTTGAATGAACTAAAATGGATTAGATTGTTTAACTTTGATGAATTTGGATAGGTTTAAGCTAACTTGGGATTAAGTAACTAGATCTTAGATATATAATAAATTAGTAATTAATCTAAGTCCAACTTGGCTTAATGAACTTTACTAAGCTAAAATGAATTAGATTGTCTAAGTTTAATCAACTTGACTTAGTAAATGAATCAAATGACTAATTTTAATCAATTTGGCTAATGTTAAGCTAAAATGGGTTAATAGCTATTAATTAGCTTAGATGAATGAATTAGGATGGTCTTTGAATAATATGGGGAATATGTTGTTTCAAAATGTTTATTTGCTTTGAGTATGAATGCTTTATATATGCTATGTTTTGCGATAAGAAACTATAATTAAAGTGGAAAGAATTACTTTGACATACAAAGGAGAACTGTCTATAATTTGGTGGGGCGATATTCGCAGCCATAGTGGGGTTCCACATTAGTGTCTGGTCAAATAGGATTTAATAAATTGAGTTTAAGATGAATGGATAAATAGCTTAAGTTCTTATATGATTTTGATGAAGTAGATGATTAGTTTAGTTTAGTTTAGTTTAGTTTCTTATACAAGTTCTTTCCTTAACGAAGTGGATATTTGATTTATCTTCTGGAATTCCTTCCAAGGCTATGTTCGGATTTCATATTCAAGGTACGCAGTAACTTGCGTGATGATTGATAGGACAGGCATCCTAAATGGATTAAGAACTTAAAGACGGCTTAATAATTGATGAGTGTTGGTTGTGTTTTATGTCGTTGAATCCAGAACCAGGGAGTGACAGCCTTGTCATGATGCAATGACACGATAGTTTAGGCACTTAGCCCAATCCTTTGTTATGATGCAATGACCCAAATCCATGATGCAATGGTGGTTTCTTTTATTGGCTAAGTGGGTAGCTAATAGGGTTAACTGTATCAGTATATTCTTTATTTAGGCTCGGGAGGAAATAATATGTTTTAGTTCACGGGTATGGGACCGTTGAGCTAATTGATGTTATAGACCGGGATAAGTGGAGTGTATAAAGGAGTGTGAACCCTAGATGATGCTATTAATATTCTTTATCGATTAGATATAGGAGATATAGATATCCGGTTTATCTATATCAACCCCCTGAGCAACTGCTGTTACTCAGGACCCCTAGATTCCCATTGGCTTGTTCCAGAATGTGAGTGCTCCATTGCTGATTTGTATATTTTAATGAAAAGATAATAACTTATGGATTGATGCATTGCATTTAGTTAAGCTCGTGTGCTACTCCATGTGTGATTGTGTTACTGTGTACTGGGCTTTGACTCATCCTTATTGTTGTTATTCTTTTTATAGATATTGTTGTTGTTGATGATGATGATGAGATGATGACTTGATGATGATGCGGAGGTTGTTGATGTTGTTGTTCTTATTATTGTTGTTGATGTTGATGTTGATGAGGATGGTGATGGTGATGATGTTTGTCTCGGGTTTTGGGCGATTCTGAAGATATGGAAGAATGAGTGAAGTGTGATAGGATCGAGATATTACTTGTATTTTGTTTCTTCTTTTGTTTTGTTTTGTAAAAGGACTGGATATATTTATAAATTGTATTTTCTTTTAAGGGCTTGTTAATGCCCAATTGATTGTAAATGATTACCTATCCCTAAGAGTAGATCATAAAGTGTTTTTATAAAGTTAGTTTCTTAGAAAACTGGTTTGCTCTGAAGGGAGTGGAAGTTTATAAGTTGTTTTATAAAATTTGATTTTCTGCTGCTGAATCCGGTTATTTAGAAATCTAACTAAATGATTTTATAAATTCTAAAATTGGTTTAGCAATGTTCAATATAAATACCTTCTTTTTAAGACAACTTTACATATAATTCGTAAGAGTTATACGTGGTTGGGAACTTTGTGTGCTTAATTTGAGAATTGAGCATCTCGGGTCTTTACAGAATCATTACTCCTGATTGAGTTCTTGGACAAGACTAAGGATAGGGGTTTTGTTGTGAAGTCATGGGCCCTGCAAATTGAGGTGCTGAATCATGACGCGGTAGCCGGGCTCATGACTCATTATGGGTGGAACTCGATGCTAGAAGCAGTTTGCGTTGGGGTGCCGATGATTGCATGGCCACTTTATGCTGAGCAGAGGCTTAATAGGTTGATGATGTTGGAGGAAATGTAGATATCATTAAGGATGGATGAGATGGAAAAAGGGTTTGTTTATGCGAGTGAAGTGGAGAAGCGAGTGAGAGAATTTATGGAATCGGAGGTTGGTGAGTCAATGAGGAAGAGGACTGTTAATGCTATGAACGAAGGAGCGGTGGCAGCTTTGAGTGAGAAATGTAATTTTATTTTCATTTCTTTTTTTTACTTTTTACTTTTTATATCTTCATAATAGAATCAAACATAATCCATAAACATCGGTATTCATATCATTAGAACCATATTAGTTTTGGGGTGACAAATTTAGTTTTATTTTACTTATTCATATCATTTAACCATATTTGTTTCGGTGTGACAAACTGTTTTACTTTACCTACTTGTGCTATTTGAATGTTAAATGGTAATCTTGATAAGTTGAGAAGCTTGCATGGTTTAAATTTTATATTGTGTAGAGGAGACTCGATGCACTTGATGCTAAGAAAAACAAAATAATGTAACGTTTAAATTTTTGAAGTCATTTTCTCAGTTTTCTTATCTTTTTGCGTTTTTTTGGTCCATTGTTTAAGACTTAAGAGTGATTCAAATTCTTTAATTGATGAAGTTATATATCTATATATATATATATATATGTTACTTATCTTTATTGACCGAGTTACGAGATCTTTAATGGTTTCATTAATGGACTTACAATTTCTTTCAAATTTCTATAGGTTTTTTTTCTAGTAAGCCTCTTTATTGGCATATATACTTCAATTGCTATGAGTACTATTGCATTTATCAAAAGTAAAGTACTTGTGATATGTGTATTTTCCTTTTTTTCTGCCTTGTTTTTTTCTTCTCTATTCTAGTAAAATATGCAGCAATAATGTTATCAAAGCAGATTGAGAGAGTAAGTAGAGTGAAAAATCGAGATTATATGACACATTAGAGAGGAAATTTAGTAGCCAGCAATAATAATGCATTGATTGCAACACAATTACACTTATTTACATCTTTAAAGGAGAAGGTTATGAATCTTGGAGTATTCCTATGAAAACATTGCTGAAATCTCAAGATCTTTGTGACTTTGTTGAACATAGGTATAATGATTATGATTGTCACCCCAAGGGTATTTTAGTAGAAGTAGACAAGTTACACCTGAATACTATCACTAGATTACCTTTGGAGAGTGACATGTTTTCCAAAATAACAGGATATTTTGGTTGCTTGGATAAGAAATGATAAATACATGTAAGAAATAAATTAGTAAATAACTGCCTTCTTAATCATAAAGTATCATAGATTATTACAAACCATGCAGACTTCTTGTAATTCTCTACATAAATAACTGATAAAATCACACTAGCTAATCTAATTTAGGAAAATATAAACCATTAATACCAAGTAGAATCATAGGCTTCCAGCTCTTATGCCCGTACCGGAGCTATATTTTTGGAAGTAACTAATCAAGGACGAAACGTAAACCTAAAAAGATTGTTGGAGTATGAGCGAAACCACGACTCAGTGAATAACCAGACATATTACACATCAAATAGGTTATTAACAAATTGTATGTAATGTAATCACTCAAACATATGGTCAGATACAAGCTTGGATGATCTATAATCCAAATAGGAAAAAGATTTATGCCTTCTTTTTAGGGTTGAAGAACATTTACTTTATAACCCACCTACCTAGGAGAGACTAAGTTTACAGGAAAATCAATGATTTCTCATCTTAGGGTTATCACTTTAAATTTAATAACAATTTTAATTGACCATTTCCTATATCCATCCTTAGAAACTCCCTAAGTATTAATCATTTCAAAGCGATACTACGGGCGGCGTTCTTCGTTGCCACTTAGCTCTCGTAGAAACAACGGAACAAAAAAAACTTTGGAAGAACTAACACTTTAGAAAAACTAAGCATTAGCAAAGAACCGAGATATTAATACGTAGCAGGCTGTCACCCGTTTGTATATGCAATAATCCAGTACGTGCAATACATGAACACATTATTTTAATAAGTCAATAGTTCTTATTCAATTTCATGGTGATCATACATTACATACAATAATCATCATAGTACTTCACATCATCACACCATTGTATTATCACTTTTGTAATGGTAGATTAGCAATCATACAATCAGATCACAACACATTTTCATCAAAACATTCATTTTATTATTATCTTTACATTACATAATCAGCTAATTACCAACACAACCAGTATAATATGACTGAATTACTCACTTGCTCATAGTCACTAGTCGTAGTAATCTGCTGGGAGGTCTTTTATGGTATCAATATCACCTATTGAGATGAATAAAATATTCATCAATATAATATAGGTTATATAACTAAACTTCTATATGTTTCTAGTATCTTAAATTGATATTTGGCTCGGTTTCTATTACTTATTTTGGTTCTTTAATGGTCATGTGAAAACAATTATCGATTAATCTTTATTCTCATGTAACTTGCCTTATTCTTACTTGATATTTATATACGTATATCCGGTATTAAAAAAAAATTGATATTTATCAAGTTTTTGTAGTTAGTAATACTAATTTTATGTTATTCTCTACCTGACTCATTATAGTAACTCATATTCGTTTATTATTGCTTAGTGTCGCCATGTTTCTTTTTATATGCTTCATACAATTATTTTTTCATTTTTGGAAGTCACATGATTCATAAATTTAGTTCATTTCAATTTCCATTCTTACCTATTTATCTATATAAAAAAAATATTTGATGATTATAGTTGTTATTAACACTTAATATTTCCCTATAATTCTAGGGTTTTAAAAGCTATCAAGTATTAAACATACTATTGTTCTAAGTGTTTGTATTTATTTTTCTACTTAGTAAATTCTATGTTAACATATATATATATATATAATACATTTATAATTATTATATAAATATCCCGTCCGTGAAATACAGATTTTACATAAGGAAAAAAAGTTTGTACGCCGGCTCCTACGCCGTCGGCGTTGAAACCTAGATGCTGGCATTTTTAAGTTTTACATTTTATTTCGTATCGGGTGCATTGGCTTGTAAGCCGCCGGCTTTTCCATGTACGCCGGACTATACGCTGCCGGCGTATAACCCCAGCTAGCCGGCATTCGTTCATGTTACGTAAAAATAAATTTTACGTAACTTCGTTTCTAGTGTAAACCTTGTCAACACCGCCAGCCTACCATCGTAAGCCGTCGGCGTTCAATGTTTACACTACCGGCATAGAGACAATGTTGAAACTATTCATCATTTTCTCCGATTTTCTTAAATTTGAAACTTACTTTTCCTTTAACATAAATATATCAAACTTGTATTAAGGCTTTTCCTAAGTGTTTCAATGGTATATGTATATATGTACATCAACTCATAACGCATCTACATGTATTTGATCTTAAATTTTTGAATTTAGAAAAGTACAAATATGGTTTTTGAATTTTACCTTGCTTAAGCTTGTTCGATGGAATTTGAAGCTTGTTCTTAGGTTGGTATTGATCCTATGATCATCAGAAGTTAGTTTCAATCATTGTTTTTAACAAATAACAAGCTGAATTACAACAACTTACCTTGTTCCCAGTTTAAGTGTTTTTCGTGTTGCATTTTTCCTTGATTCGAATTGGGTTGTTTTAGACGAGTTGATTTTTGTTCTTTGGTCGATTTGTTTGCTATTTAGGTGCTTGTTTAATCTGGAAACTTTGGGATTTTTTGGTGTTTGTTTGTTCATACATTATGAGCTATAAATACTTACATATATAGAGAAGAATGAGGACGGTTTCCTTAGACAATTTGCATCCGAATTCTCCATAATTGTACACTATTTCATCTGTTGTTTCACTGTCATTAATGTGGAAGATGAGTTAGCAATATTTGATTGGTTTGTGTGTTGAATTTATTGCACAATTTGGACAATTTTCTAAGCAATTTCGGTTCTCTTCTTCCAAGGAAATCCAAGCCTACGTTTTACTTATCAAGGAAATGATCCTACATATATATATATATATTAACATTTAGATATAATTTATCTATATTTTTAGGTAGTTTATCAAGTTAATTGGGTACAAGTTAGCTAATATTTGAGAGTTTTTTTCCAAAAATATTTTTATAGGTCCTACAAAATGTTTAGCTTATCAAACATACAATTTTAAGTTTTCAATTTACACGATTAATTGTTTTTAGAATTTTATCACCCGCGATTAAGGTTTCCTAAGCTTAGTAGGTCAATTTTTGTTTTAGGCTCCAATAGCTTAAGAAAACCCTAATTAGAACAATGGTGCAATTTAAATATTTATTTGAAGTCCAGATCTTTAGTTATACATCTATTTATGTTTTTATTGTATATTTATAATTCTAACAGTTTATCTTTAGGTTATCGTTTCCTATCTATAAGCGTAATTGGTTAACTACTCGATATCGCTTTTGATATATAAGCTAAATTATTTATATATCTTCGGTTTTTAATACCTACTATGAAATCTTATTAGTAGTATTTAATATTATCTAGGAATTTTGAATTTAGGGTTTAAATTCATGTATAGGCTCATTACTACTCATTGTTCTAGTCTCAAATCATTGTTGAGTTTAATAGTAGTCATTTAATTTCTATATCTATATTTTTCTATCTATTCTATTTGTAAGACAAGTTTCGGGGTTTGAAAATTTGCGTTTCTTTTAATCATATCTTGAATTATCAGTTCAAGATACGAAATCTCGTTTTTTGTATCAATTAAGGTCAAAGAAGTTCTTTATTCGGCTTTTAGATTCTAACCCAGCCAAATTCAAGTCATTAATCTATTCTTAGATTCACTACAACAAAAAGAGCATTTGTCTACGTTTAATAAAATGTTGCCAAACATTGATTAAACGTGACCAAATAATTTTTGTCACGTTTAAATACACGTGGCCTATAGACGTCGCAAAAAGTCCGTCGCAGATTAAATACATTACGTTAAAAATTTAAACGTCGCCAAACGATATTTGGGTGCTAATGGACTTTATTAGGCCACACTTAAGCGTGGCCTAATGTTATGTATTGGTCACACTTATGTGTGGTTAAATATACTTAATCATTATCCCACCAAATATAAACGTGGCTAAAATTTTTGTGTAGCAACATTTAAACGTGACTAAATCATTTTATTAACAACCGAATTAATTATGTTTAAACGTGATAATTATTATGGTTATTGGTGGGAATATAGTAGAATTAGCGATATTTAGACGTGACTAAATTATTTTAGTATACGTGATTGATAACCATTATATATGACGTTAGACTAAAGTAATAATGTATAAACGTGACAATTCTACTATCATCCTACCATTAAAACATAGCTATTCAAACATATTGGCGATGTCTAAACGTAGCTGTTCAACTCAGCTTGGTCAACATGTAACTATTATTGTATATTGTATGCATAACTAATAATCTAAACCTGTTTCATCATATTACAATTCATAGCTACTATTAATTTTGCACATGAATTCTAGAGCATAAAAGTACGCTCTATATAAAATAATATCAAATAACATAAACAATACTTAAACTTCCCATATCCTTACAATAAAGAAAGTAGAAAACAGAACAATATTGTTTTAGTACCCTTCAAAGAAACACAAACATAAGTTCTAAATCATCTCAAAATGTCTAAACTTCACCACATCTGACCTCGGTCACTCAATTGGTTAAAAAAAAAGGCTATCTATCTTTAATTTTCTTCCTCTTTGTCGTCACTATCATCACTATGCAATGGATTTAGCGAAGGACCTCGTCCACTTGGAGAAGGAACTCCTTCATTTAGATTTGCTGCCATATAATATATAGATATAATTATTGAAATGATTAAAAAACCATTAATGAAATTATAATAAAAAGCTCATAACAACTAACCTGAACTACTTAAAAAACTTGAGGCATGCTATTAAACAAGTTGATCATACATGACTACTTTATATCTAATATGATTTTTTTTAATATATAAACAATTAAGACACTAAAGGGTGTCTTTTTGCCTTAATAATATAGATATAAAAGATAAGACAAATATAAAGAATTAATCAATATTATTTTCGACTCAACTTCATAAAATTTTTAATATTTTAAATCATTGTAAAAATATAAGTTATTTAGTATTGCCTTAGAATTTTGATGACTATACCAAATAGAAACCTTTCATTGGAAATGCAATTCCATTTTAGCATATCAAATAGAATACATGATGTATATATTTAGTTTATACTAAAGGGAAACCATCTAATAAATGCTTGCAAAAACCTCCAATGTATCTTGAGCAAATAATTATAACACCAACATAATATTTTCAAGTGTCATTTTCATTGGTCAGCGGAGCAAGAAGACAATTTCAATGAGCTTCCAAATATCTCCTATTTTCTTTAATTATATCTATTATCAACTGCTTCTTTTCCATTTCAAGACATACTAAACAAATGTAGCACATTTAATAAAAATATGATACAAAAAGGCAACACAATAAACCCCCAAGTCTTTACAAAGGTTGACTTGAGATTTAGCTATCAAGCAATAACAATGCTATGTCTGGGATATAATTGTTGTACTTTATATTTTGGAATGTTTCCATAACTTCGATAGTTTATAGAGATGTTATTGTAATTCACCATTTATTATATAATACATCATGATGACAAGTTAAGATTTGGTATAAAACTAAGATATAAGAAATAGAATATGGAAGATATCAAGATACACCGACAACCCAAAATCTTAACAAACTATGTTTATTATTGGAAAAAACAAACCATGTTTATATCAACTAATAATAAACATGGTAACAGTTCCCCATGTACATGACCTTAGATGAAAAATTAAGCAACTAATTTGTTAAATTTTGTAAATACAATAGAAATGGATTTTTTTATTCCTTCGTCCGTTCTATTGCATTCCTTAAATTTCAATCATTTTATTTCAAATAATTTATTTATTCCAAACATTAAATAATTATATAACAGATCGTTATTACAATTAAGATTAATTTTGTGATTAAACAAAAGTAAATTGAACCATAGATATCTTATATAGTACCAATTGTGCTCCCTATCCCTATACATACCACAATTTCTATTAGTTAATGAATTATTCTAATTTGAACCCCTATGAAATAGAGTCTAAACTTCAATTACAACAACACCAACAGAAGCTAGCTGAAGCAAGGTATGTATACTTCTTCTCTTAATCAAATTATCTAGAAGTGAATTATTGAACTCGAAAATGGAACAATTTGTGCATCAAAATGAGTACCAAGAGATATATCACTTCACCTTGGGCTAACTCCTTTGCTTCTTGGACAACCTCATCTACTCTTTTCAAATACCTTGTTAATAGATAAATTGCAATAACACACTTCAATTTATCATACTAATCAAATAAAGGAACTATCCCGAAAAAACAACCCACTGGTGACACAAATAGAATACAAATCAAGAACAAGGTAAGGACGGAGAGTGCCACGCCAGTAATTAGGATCAAGCAACCCGGCATCATTGCGAAACCAATCCAACCTCTTGACTTTAGCAATCATGGTAGGGACACCATAACCTTGTAATGTAATTCGAAGCTTGTCATAGTCATCTGTGTTCCCTAGTCCCTGCACTACCAATAACAACAATTGTCATGTTTGATATAACGTATTCATTCATGCGATCGTCATAAGGCATATTGGTGAGAGAGAGAGAGAGAGAAACCGAAAGTATTATGGCAGGACGGTGGTTATTGGAGGAGGACAGGGTGGTGGTGGTGGTGGTGCAGCAAGTAAATCTGGTGAAATGTGGTGCAGCAAGTGTTATATCACTTGTGTGCTCATTTTGATTTACAAATTGTTCCATTTTCAAGTTCAATAATTCACTGCTAGAGAATTTGATTAAGAGAAGAAGTATACATACCTTTGCTTCAGCTGGCTTCTCTTGGTGTTGTTGTAATTGGAGTTGAAATGTCAAGATTTAAAATGCGAATGAGATGACTAAGTTAATGCTAGAATTAGCTAGCAATATAAAACTTCTCTTCCCAGCAATGATGGCTAAAAAATACTAAGACACCTCTCCCTTTTTATTATCACATTATAAAACTAAAAATTAAAAGAAACAGAGGGAGCTCCTCCTTTCCCCCTCTCTTCTCTCTCTATCTCTCTTAAACAATCTTCACTCCTCATTCCTTCTAATAACGACTATCAAATTTTTTAACCACAATACTTTCATTAGACCAAAGAGATTAACTAGATCCTGAAAAAAAAAATTCTTATAGGTACAGTGACAAAACAAAATTAGCAGTTGTAGGAATGCACAAGCTTCTCGTTAACAACATCAATAGTAAAATTATGACCGACTACTTAAGCACACTATATTGGCTTGATTACTATTTGCACTCCCTAATTCGTGGGGAAATTAAACAATCTATGAAAATGAGAATAAAAAACTATCTTTAAACCATAAGGTTGAGGAATTAGAAACGTGAAGTATATAAAGGAAATTTGCACTAAAGAAGTATTAAAAATCAAAGAAGACTAGTAATATCGAAATGGCTTCTTGATGGATGCAGATGTAATGAAATTAGCACATATTCTACATATAACTGATACTTTCAAATGTAAGCGAACATTTTGATGAAGTGAAATTCCATATTTGAGCTATGCAGCTATTAATTTAACTAAAACCATTACCTGAGATCTTATGAGCGCAATGAAGCGGCATTTGAACCATCAATCCTATCGGAAGAATCATAGTCATGCTTAAGAGTAGAAATCAGCATCAGGCCATGGTTTAATCTTTAGGCACGTTTCCAATGAAGCTCTGCAGTATTAAAATAAAAAATGTCAATGATGAGATTCATTAAGACATTGTGTTTTTCAATGGATATTCTTTTTGTCAAGATATCAGCATGAAAAAGAAAAGAAAGATAGAAATTAGCATCATGGAAGCATGGGACTTACCACTCCCATATCTAGAGCTTTATTATAGCGTACAAGTATGAGCACTTTCAATATATTGGAATAGTAGTTCCTTTAAAGTCATTCACATCAAATAGAACTAAATTCACAGCTTCTACATCTTCAACTAAATGGCAGCCTATATCTCTTGAAATCAGTTTTGCTTCCATTTCTTTAACTAGAGCATCTAGTTCATTCAGCCACTCAAATATAATTTTTTCCAGCTAAAGGCATATTCTTCAAAAAATTCCACCCTTAGGAACCACATGGGGTTGAAAGAGCTCTCCTTTCACTTGAAAGATATCGAACATCTATCTATCTCTGCAATGCCAAAAAATGCTTCATGCTCAATTGATACATACATCAAAACCTACACGAGAAAATTAAAAACACATAAATCTTTAAGAATGGAATGTAGATTACTAAAATAATCATGTAGTTTTAGTAGCTAAAGTGAGAAAATTGGATTATTATATGCTATTCTTTATCTATTACATTGCAACTTTAATGGTTCGACATAGTATCCAATGGGAGCTTGCTGCTTTTGTTACATAGGAAGTCAACATGGATAAATGTTAAGAAAAAAAAAACAGAAGTTCACTCAATAGAATAATGAGATCACATAAATGAATAGGAATAATATTAGATCTAGCCAAAAATATTTCATCATGAATAAATCAATTTGAGAATTTTCATATAAGGATATCTCTATCCTTTGATTGAAAGGAAATCTCTATCTCAAAAACAAGCCTAACTGAAATAAAAAGGAACAACCAGAAAAGGGAGGGAGACCGATGAGGATAAGGCATTTGTTGGGTTTGGTAGAGCACTTCATTCGACGAAGGAGTTTCGTCATTAGATCTACCGATGGCACATCTTCCAAAAATCACTCCTATGCTTCCACTCAAAATTAGAAACAAACTTATAAAAGGTTATGATTCATTTGTGATAAAAAGCAAAATAGAAAAGCCATGTTTAATATCAAACTTATTTGAAACTGTAGAATTTTCACGAAGTATACAAAATTTCCATCGAACTGCCCTGAATTTATCGTAAATGCAAGTGCAGGATCCACAAAGAATAGAGAAGTAGATAAGAGATCAAGCAAACTTGTTCTTGCCACAAACTCACACAATACCTGAACATAAACAAACCCAATTGATTCATTAAATATAACACACCATAATACAAGTGAAACAAACTATAATAATAATATGGACCAAGTTTACTTGTTCTAATATGCATACTCGTGACATGAACCTAGGTATAATTGGATGTCCTGGACATTATTGGTTTGGAATTCTACATCCATCAAGCATATATTGCCCGCAACCATTTTCCAATGAGTCTTATACACTTTCAAATTGCCAAAAAATAAAACAGTCATAAACTTAAGGAAAATACATGTTACCAACAACTATATTTTGAATATATATATACCTAGTATATTTAACTTGAAATTTCAATTTCAATTTAACACTAAGTTTTAAAACTTTAAGAAAAAGGATGAATTATCCCATGTTTTCATTCGAATTTCAGAAGCCAACTGCCATAGCATCAATTACAATAATGAGCACATGTACTTTGTTGAATATGAATAACATTTGCTTAAGTAACCTGTTGATAATCTTGCACAATGTCTATTAAAACATTTTATTAAATTGTCAAAAAGGGTAGGATATCATATCCAATCCATGAAAGAGTCCAAGGTTGAAAATCTAGAAGTAATAAAGTTCAAGTCCATCAAAGTCTCCAACAGCTAAAGTGCACAGGTAAAAGTATAAAGTGTAAAACAGTCCTGGAACATCTCAAACATAATAGCTATGTCCGAAAACAAACCATAGACCTAAAATATCGAAGAGTCCTCTAAACTCTAACCGGTATGCAGCGAAAAAGTCCAACCATTAGTGTCACCATCGATGCACTCATAGGTCCCCCATCATCATGGTCATAATCCATCTGATTCTATCCCATTATAAGCAACGTTAAGGTAGAGATCTTCATTTGAAAAATATAATTCTCAAATAGATGAGTCGTAAAACCTAATATACCACAAATCTTATAATCACATACTATATTACTTGCGAACTAACAAATTATACATATTTATTTAGAATAGAGAGCAACTGGCTTACATGCGAAAAAATTACATAATCCGTTACTTGAAATCAATTTCAACATTTAAGATTAAAACAAGTGGATTCAAAATTAAAACACAATGCACCGGAAAAAACATCATAAATAAATTTATAGAATGGGTTGAAACCTAACCATGAAAGAAGATAACAACTTTACAAAGGATCTCTTTTTTAAAAGTAAAAAAGATTTGAACTTTAAGGAGATAGAGATAAATAATTACAAGATTAGATCAAGATAACGAAACTAGCTTAAGATTCTATTACACACCAGGTACACACACATATAGTATTAGTAGTGTTAGTGTTATCAATCGGTACATTAGATATTAACCCAACACTCCCATTCACAAACCCATATTCCATTGATCAAAGAAAAACAAGAACCCATTAAAAGAAAGTAATTCACGAGAAAAAAAGATCTCCCCTTTAATGAAATTCAAATATCAAATATATTGCAGGCTAAAATAAAAATTAAAAAAGTTGAGTTTTTGGCTAAGGAAAGTGAAAAACCGTACCTGCTTGTGAGATCTAGCATGACAAAAGGGGGAAGGCTTGTCTCTGACCAAAGGAAGAGCTTGCATAGCGGCTGCGACATTGTGGTTGAAGGAATCGTGAATGGGTTAGGGTTCTGGAGAGGGTATGCTATAATTGTTCTACGACTGTCTCGGTACGAAAGAGAGTAATGATCTTTTGGGGGGAACTATCACTATTATTTTTTATTATATATTTATATCAAGTTATATGTTTTAATTTGTAATTTTTTTAAAGGAATTTTTTTTTTCAAATTTAGTTCTTTTCTTTTCCTACGTGGAGTGAATTTTATAAAGAATAAAATTTATTTTATTTTATTTGATAATTGTCGAGCCTGGATTTTGAAAATCATCGGTTCATTTCTCTAACCCGATTCATATTAAACCCTAACCCATTTAACATGAATCCTCGACTAGGGGTTAAAAGAAATTTATTTTTGAAAATATTTTGGGAGTCGCCACCCGATATAAATCGGGAAGAAAAATGAAAGCCAGGATTAATGGGTCGGTTAATCTAACTTAGCCACTAGTCTGCGAAAAGTTTGATTTAAAAATCAAATTTTTAAAAAAATACCAGATATCTGAGTTCGGGGGCTAACCTATTAAACCTAAGCGGTTACCACTTAAAATTTAAAATTTAGAATTTATCCTTTTCTATACTAAAAAAATTCAAACAAAACATTTATAAAACAAATATCTACAAGTTTAATCATTCATTTTTATTTTTATGTATTTTTCTTAGGATTTAAATATCAACAAACATTTGTATTTTCTTTTTTAAAAAAAACTTATAATATGTACAAAATGATTATTTCAAACTATCAAAACAAAATATATTTTTTCTAATTTTATTGTCGCCCCGTAGGTGCCTACGTACTCGCTAATCGAGATCAGACAAAACGTGTTCTTTTGATAAAGAACTTAGTTTGTTGATCATTTTATATTTTAAAATATTCTCACTTTAAGTTTATTAAATTTTGAATTTTTATGAAAACTAATTTTGATGATCCTATGATCTAATCAATTGAATTTTTCATAAAAAAAATATTTTCTAAGTCCAAAAATCATTTTTTTCTAAAAAAAACTATGATAATTCATGGCTAATTTAATGCTACATGAAAATCAATTTTGAAAACTTTGAGTATTATCTTTATAGCAAATTTATAAAGATAATTTTGATAAAAACTTAATTAATATCATGATTTTAAGAAACAATTTTTATCTTTATTATTCAACAACAATTTTGGTTTAAAAAATCTATTAACAATTTATTATTTTTCAAAATTCAATAATCATCACATATGTTCAAAACATATTCAAAATATATCTTAACAAAATTAAAATACAAAAACAAAACATCTCATGCATCAAATATATATTTAAAGATCAAACTATATGCAAATACATATTCAAAATATCAAAAATATCAAAATTACTAAAACATGTAAATTTATATTAAAAATAATTATTCTAATTTTTCTGGATTTTTCTAAATTTTTCTGGATTTTTACGAATTTTTATTAATTTTTTACTTTTTTTCTTATTTTTCGATAATTAAATAAATAATTTAATAATACAGACTAACCTGGACCGTTGGATCTTCTGGATCAGATCTGGAGCGTCTGATCTGTAGACTGAATCTGGACCGCAGGATCTGATGACTTTCGATTTGGAGCGTTGATTGCTTGATCGAATCTGGACCGTCTGATCCTCTGATCAAATCTGAACCGTAGGATCCTCTGATCAAATCTGAAACCGTAGGATCCTCTGATCAAATCTGGACCACAGGATCTTCTGATCAAATCTGGACCACAGGATCTGTGACTTTTGACCGACGACCGTTGACCGTTGACGATAACGTTGACCGACGACCGACCGGGTTGGATTCGGATTTCGGGTTGGATTTCGGATACCGTCGGGTGAAGAAGACGATGACGGTGGTTTTCAAGCGTTCGTCGGCCGTTCTGGTGGTTTTCGAAGGCTGCAACTTGTCGGCCGACGTGGATGGGGCTGCTGCGTCCGTTGGTGGTGGTGGTTCACTCCCAGAACACCAGAGTGGCGGTCGTGTGGTGGTTGACGGCGGCGAGGATTTAAAAAAAATTCGAAAATTTGCAGAACTTCCAAATGCAAATTCGAGCAATTCTAAACATAATCAATCAAAACACTTCTTAGATGATCCTAACACTCTTTAATTGGATGGAAATCCTCCCGATCACTTCGAATTTGCAAATTTTTGCAATTCGAACACTTTTCTCTCTATTTTCAGATCTCGATCGTGTAGTGCGTGTTTTGTGAAATTGAATTGTGGTTTCTGCTTGCGGGTGACCTATTTATAGATTTCGAAACAATTTGTTGTTTCGAAGCTTTGTAATTGTTCAATTTTAGATTCACGAATCGTTATATTTTTTTAAATAAAAACGATTCAAAATTGGGACTCGATTCGTGATTGTTGGTTCAAATTGATCACGAATCTTATGTTTTATACATCACAACTCTTCGATTAAGTGTGTTTAATTGATTAAAGAACACAATTCGGCCAATTTTAAGATTTGAAAAATGTGTCCATTCGAATTTTTTCCAATTTTCATGCCTTAATTAATGTGTCTTTTGGAATGAAATAATGCACGAAATATGTACAGATGTGATGTATCCCATGCCTAGTTTGTGTCTGTACAATTAATTTCGAAAAAATACAAAGATTAGTTGCTCAAATGAGGTCTCAAAGTGGATGAACCGATGTGTCTTTTGGGGAAAAAAATTGAACAAAAGAGGCAAAATCTGCCTTAGGCTAGATTCGAACTTGGGTCCCCTTGCTTTGTGTCCATGGTCTGATCCGTTAGGCCGTTTGGCCTGTGCCTTGGTCATATAGCTAACCCACTAATACTTAAGACTAATAAAATTATATTATATTAAGCTTAAATAATTATTTATTTTAATTTTTCTTACTATATTTTATTTATATTACTATTATTCATTTAATTATTTAATTATACATATTTTATTCCTCTATATTTTTTATTTTTCTATTTTCTCTTTTTATTATACTATTATTATTATTTTTATTATTATATCTTTATGAATCAAACTGACATTAATTTAATCTAAACTTGAGCCTAATTTTTTAATTGGGCAAAAATTGGTGTCTACAGCTGCCCTCTTTGTGGTAAGTTTGAACAAAACTTTTGCCACAAAGACAAAAGGATAGCCAATTTTTGCTTTATTTCTCCTATCAAACAAAGAGATTCTTATCTTGTGCTAACTATCTATTGAGTTTAGACATTAAGATTTGCTAGGTCAACTGTCGGGCCTAGGCTTTGGAAAAATGATAGGCCATCTGTCGGGCCTAGATTTAGAAAAAATGATAGGCCATCTGTCGGGCCTACACTAAAAAATATAGCCATCTGTCGGGTCTAGATTAGAAAATGATAGGCCATCTGTCGGGCCTAGACTTGGAAAATGATAGGCCATCTGTCGGGCCTAGACTAAAAAACTGATAGACCGTCTGTCGGGCCTAGATTATAGAAAACTGCTAGGTCATCTGTCGGACCTATGGGCTTTGGTTTGGTCATTTGCCAGACCTATGGGCTTTGGTTTGGTCATTTGCCGGACCTATGGGCTTTGGTTTGGTCATTTGCCGGACCTATGGGCTTTGGTTTACTGGGGATTTTTGAAACTCTAAAGATTTGGTTTCTTGATCCATTTGGGAATTCTTGATCTTCCGGGAAACTTGATCTTCTAGGAAAACTTGATCTTCTATCCACTTGGGGATTTTGATTTTCTTGGAAACTTAATTTGCTGATCTTCTTGAGGAAACTTGATCTTTTTTTATCCACTTGATTCTCTTGATCCACTTTAAGAAAATTGATCTATCTTGATCCATTTGAGGAAAATTGATCTATCTTGATCCATTTGAGGAAACTTGATCCTTTTAATTCATTTGAGGAGGAAATTGATCTTTTTGATCTTGGGAAACTTAATTTGCTGATTCATTTGAGGAAACTAATCTTTCTTGATCCACTTGGGGACTTTAAACTTCTTGATCCATTTGAAGAATCTTGATCTTCGTCGGTTAATGTGTTTAGGGCTTTTCCGTTGTCACATAACCGTGTTCAAAAACTAGTTACCTTGTGCAATATAATCACCAGATAAAATTACATATATGCATTTTAAGGCCATATGAGATGCTCAAATTACTTTCTAACAGTTTTAGTTTGGGTTTGGGAATTTGTTTAAGTGATAGGTTGAGATTTGATCTGGTTTGAGAATTTATGGTTATTTGGTGATGAATGGGATGAGATTTGGTCTGATTTGAGAATTTTTGGTATTTTTTGAATGATTTAATTAACGGGTTGAGATTTGACTTCAGTTCAAAGTTTTTGGAATATCAACTTTGCTTGTAAAAACTAAAAATGAAATCAATCTGAACACAGAAAATGACAAATTTTATTGATCATTCATAATACATCTTTACAGCATCTGAGTTTACAGGATCCTTTAAATCAGGTCCATCCATTTGGGAAAGAATCAATGCTCCTCCCGACAATACTTTTCTAACTACATAGGTCCTTCATAGTTTGGTGTGAACTTTCCTCTGGAGTCTTGTACATTTGGCAGCATCTTTCTCAAAACCAAATCACCTTCTTGGAAGCTTCTTGGCTTGACCTTCTTGTTGAATGCTTTAGCCATTCTTTGCTGATATAACTGGCCGTGACACATTGCAGTCAGCCTCTTTTCATCTAACAGATTCAACTGTTCAAATCTTTGTTTTATCCACTCAGCTTCATCGAGTTTGGTTTCTACTAATATACGAAGTGATGGAATTTCAACTTCTACAGGTAAAACAGCTTCAGTTCCGTATACCAAGGAATATGGTGTTGCCCCAGTTGATGTTCTTACAGATGTTCGATACGCCATTAATGCGAGCGGTAACATTTCATGCCAATCTTTATAGACAATGGTCATCTTCTCAATAATTCTCTTGATGTTCTTATTGGCGGCTTCAACTGCCCCATTCATCTGTGGCCGATACGGAGTAGAATTCCGATGCTTGATCTTGAATTGCTGACACAAATTTGTTACTTCTTTGTTGTTCAAATTCGTACCATTATCAGTGATGATACTTTCCGGAGTTCCATATCTAGTGATGATGTCTCTTTTGATAAACCGCACAACCACGGACTTCGTTACACTTGCATAGGAAGCGGCTTCTACCCATTTAGTGAATAATCGATTGCAACCAATATGAACCGATGACCGTTTGAAGCTTTAGGTGAAATTGGCCCAATAACATCTATCCCCCATGTTGAGAAAGGCCATGGGGTTGACATTAACTGTAATTCTTTTGGAGGGGCACTTATCTTGTTTGCATAGATCTGGCATAAATGACAAGATCTCACATGTTTGATACAGTCTGATTCCATAGTTAACCAAAAGTATCCTAATCTCATAATCTTTTTGGCTAACATGTAGCCACTCATATGAGGACCACAAATTCCTTCGTGAACTTCTTCCATGAGCTTCTGGGCCTCTTTTTCATCTACACATCTAACAAAGTCGTGTCGAATGATCTTCTGTATAACGTATTTCCACTTAGCAAAAAATGACTGGCCAAACGCCTCAGTGACTTCTGATCTTTCTTGGTAGCACCTTCAGGATAATTACCCGTTTGCAAAAGAACTTTAATATCTTGGAACCAGGGTTCATCTGATTCGATCATGTGCAGAATGCGGGTTCACTTCTCACCCGGACTTGCAAAGGTTGGATTCTTGCTCCTTCAGTAAACTGAATTAATGAGGCCAAAGTGGCCAGAGCATCAGCAAACTGATTTTGAGTTCTTGGCACATATACAAAGGAGATTTCCTGAATCTTTCTATCAATTCTGCCAAGTGATTATGATAAGGAATCAACTTGGGATCCTTTGTTTTAAAATCTCCTCGAGTTTGAAAAATAATAAGTGATGAATCTCCAAAAACTTCGAGCTCTTGAATTTCCATTTGGATTGCCATCTCTAAACCCAAAATGCATGCTTCATATTCTGCTATATTATTGTATAAGGGAACATTAATCTGGCCGCTGTTGGGTATTGGTTTCCTTCAGGTGAAATTAGGACTGCCCCTATTCCACATCCATATACATTAGCTGCTCCATCAAAATACAATTTCCAATTCGGCATTCTTTCATCTTCCGTTTGTGTTACCCGAATCCCTTCATCGGGGAATTGATCTTGTTCCTTTAGTTCCTCATCAACCGGGCTTTCAGCGAGTTGATCAGCCAAGGCTTGTCCTTTAATTGAATTTTGTCTAACATAGGTAATATCAAACTCAGACAGCAACATTTGCCATTTTGAAATTCGACCGACCAAGGCGGGCTTATTTGCCAGATACCTCAAAGGATCATGCTTTGTAATTAACTCGATTGAGTAGAAGAGCGTGTATTGCCTGAGTCTATGCATAGTCCATACTAATGCACAGCAAGTTCTTTCTATCTCTGAGTACTTTTGCTCTCCATTTGAGAATTTTTTGCTCAAGTAATAAATAGCTCTTTCTTTTCCATTTTCATCTTTTTGCCCGAGTACACAACCCATGGATTCCGAAAAAATTGTCAAGTATAAGAACAAAGGCTTTTCGGGTACTGGAGTGATAAAACTGGGGGATTTGTCAGATACTGTTTAATTCGGTTAAAGGCTTCTTCACATTCTTCATTCCATTCAATTTGGGCATTTTTTCTCAATTTAAATAGTGGTTGACATTTATCCGTCAACTGGGAAATGAATCGAGCAATGTAATTTAGTCTCCCCAAAAGACCTCTAATTTCTTTCAAGTTGTTGGGGGAGGTAATTCTTGAATTGCTTTGACTTATCAGGATCAATTTCTATTCCTCTTTGACTGATCACAAATCCCAATAGTTTCCCAGAAGTTACTCCAAAAATGCATTTTTCTGGGTTTAATTTTAATTGAAACTTTCTCAATCTTTCAAAAAGTTTCCTTAATACTTCTACATGATCTTCTCCTTCTTTTGATTTGGCAATCATGTCATCAACATATACTTCCACCTCTCTATGCATCATGTCATGCAATATGGTCTGCATTGCTCGCTGATAAGTTGCTCCGGCATTCTTGAGACCAAATGGCATGACCTTATAGCAAAAAGTTCCCCAGGCTGTGACAAATGTGGTTTTGACTTTGTCCTCTTCGGCCATCAATATTTGATTGTATCCCGAAAATCCATCCATAAATGAGAATAGATGGTTTCCAGCTGTATTGTCTACCAAGACATCAATATGTGGCAACGGGAAATTATCTTTTGGGGTCGCTTGATTCAAGTCTCTAAAGTCCACACAGATTCTAAGTTTCCCATTTTTCTTAAGTACTGGTACTATGTTTGATACCCAATCTGAGTAATCCGAAACTTCAATGAATCCAACTTCGAGTAACTTCTTGACCTCATCTTTAATTTTAAGTAGCAAATCGGGTCTAAATCGCCTTAGTTTTTGCTTCTTAGGCTTAATGCCTTCTTTGGTTGGCAATTTATGGACCACAATTGACGGATCTAAACCGGGCATATCACTATATGACCATGCAAAAACATCCAAATACTCTGCTAGTAACTTAATCAAACCCTGTGTTGTGTCTTCTGACAATTTACCCCCAATTCTCAAATTCCTAGGATCTTCACTTGTTCCCAAATTAACCAATTTAGTGGGTTCAGGGGTTTCAATCCTTTCATGATCAAAGTTTTGCCAATTTTCTTGTGTTTTCAATTGATAATCGATATCATCTTCAACGACTAACCCAGTAGGGTTGGAGGTGATATCGATATTTTCAGTATTTACAGACGCGAGATATCCCGGAATCTCATTACAAAAGTCGGATCTGGTAGAATATGAATGGGGAAAGAATAAGAATATGGAAAAACACAAAAGAATTTTATTAAATTTGAAATGGTGTTTAAGTACACTTATTTGAGCAACACATAAAGCAGAAAAATACAAAACGCAATCTAATATCGGTCCTTACTTAAAACTAGCACAAGGTATGGAAAACCAATTCTTCAAATTATCTTCTTGGGTGGATCATCTTCCTTGGAGTCATCTGTCTCCTGGACATGATGAGGCTTTGGAAAGGAGCTTCTGATGTGCGGAATCTCGATGTCTGGATCATATTCTTTATTAAGTTTCCTTGTTCTCATCTTATTCTCATGTCTGCTACCTCTGTTTGAGTAGGAGAATATCCTAGGCCAAAAGTTCCTATCTGAGCTTCTTTTTCTTCATTTATTACACAGACTTCTTCAAAAATTTGGAGTCCGAAGTCTCTTCTTCCCTTTTCCGATATATGGAATAGCCGTTTCTTGATAGATGGCATAATCTTGTTCTCCCATAACGGTAACAAGTTGGCCATTTGCTACAAATTTAACCCTCTGGTGCAAGCTTGAGGGTATTGCTCTTGCTGCATGAATCCATGGCCTTCCAAGCAACAAATTAAATGTTCTTGGGATATCTATTACTTGAAAAGGAATTAGGAAAGTTTGAGGCCCAATAGTGACCTCTAATTCCACTTCTCCAATTATTTCCTTCTTTGATCCATCAAATGCTCGTACTACAGTAGGACTTGGCTTGATATTTGACGGGTCTACTTCCAACAAATTCAGAGTAGCCAGGGGGCATACATTCAGAGAAGATCCATTGTCAATAAGCACTCGGGAGACGATTCTACCATTGCTTTTGACAACAATAAAAAGAGCTTTATTATGTTGGCCACCTTCCTCTTCTAATTCTTCAGATGAGAAGCTAATTTGCTCATTTGCAAAGACAGAATTAATGATTGTTCCAAGGTTTTTTCTGTCACATTCTCTGGAACTTTTACTTCTTTGAGAACCTTGAACAAGGCCTCACGGTGAATATCAGAGCTAATTAACAAACCCATGAGTGATATTTGGGCTGGTGTCTTGACTAGTTGTTCAACTACTTTGAATTCACTTGCCTTCATGAGTTTAGCCAATATTGCTTTCTCATCTTCCTTCTTTTCTTCATCATTCGGCGGCGGCGATGAATCCATGGTCACCTTCTTTGCAGTTGGTTCATAAAGTCTTCCCGAACGGTAAGCCCCCAATCATAGAAGTGTGATTAACTGTCTGGTAATCAAATGGGGCAGCTTTGTAATCCTTTACAGCAATTGGGATTTGAAAAGTATAACTTCTAGGCTTCGAGAATTGCCTCTTCTTTACTGTTGTTCATCTCAAATTTGATTAACTTCGGTTCACATGTGATCATGCCAACAAATTTTTCTTCTTTCTCTGGTACAGGCTTTTCTTCATCTTCAGGTACAGGCTTTTCTTCATCTTCAGGTACAGGCTTTTCTTCATCTTCAGGTACAGGCTTTTCTTCATCTTCAGACTCTGATCCCCATCCAGTGGGAGGAGCATCGGCATATACGCGTGGTTCAAACCAATAGTCAACCAGATATTGGTACTTTCCATCATCTCCTAGAGTTCCGACAGTTGGGTCTCCAGCTTGGTATCTTGCCCATAATTCTGCCTGTGTGCTTGACTTTCTTGGTTTTGGGACCAGCATTTCCATGATATCTTCTTTCTTTATGATTCCATTTTGCAACAAGTTGTAAATGGCTGGTCTGGTTTTTGTGCGATCTCTCAGATTGATATAGGGTAAATGTCCCATTTGGCGGAGATTCCACGCCACTTGTTCTATGGTGATAGGCAATTCATCCAAGTTGACTTCTGGGTCCGGCGCTTCGGCAGTGATCATATTAATAACCGACCCATGATTTGGCAATGGATTAGTAGAAACATTTGGAGGCTGCACAAAGTCTAATTGGATGGTCTTTGCATCAATAAGATCTTGAATCTTATGTTTGAGTCTCCAACAATAATCAGTGGAGTGCCCGATTTGCCCCATGTGATATTCACATTTTAAATCAGGGTTGTAGTTCTTGGGCTTATAATCATCTCTGGGTACTTCAAAGCCAATCAGATTATCGGCTCTCAATTTAGCCCACACTTGGCTGAGTGGAACCGGTATTGGAGTAAAATTGCGTCGGTTAGGCCTTGATTGTTGATTCGAAACAACCCTTTGTTGACTTTGACCTTGATTGGTCGGCAGGACTATGGATTTAGTAGGGTTTGCTGGACTTGAGATATTGACCATACCGACAGTCGAATCCTTTCCTTTGTACGTGACATTTTTAGGTGCTGTATATTTCTTTTCTACTTGTAGCTTTCCGGCTGAGATAGCATTCTCAATTCTGCATCCGGCTACTACCACTCTGAAAAACTTGCTGACGCATGCCCTATGAGATGAGAAAAGAATGGCTCTTCTAGTGTGTTGATGAAAGTAAAAGTGAGATCCTTTTCAGGCATTGGATTGGTGATTCTTGCAGCTAAAGCTCTCCATCGCTGAGCATATTCCTTAAAAGCTTCGTCTTTCTTCTTCTTCATAGTACTCAATCCCAGACCGAGGGTGCCATTTCGATATTGAACTTGTATTGGTTGAAAAATGCCCTGGCTAATTTATCCCAAGTATCAATTTCTTGTGAGTCCAATTGGGCATACCAGGCTAATGCTGGACCAGTAAGGCTATCTTGAAAGGTCTGTACCATCAGTTTATCAAATTTGGCATACTGCCCCATACGTCGTACATATAATCTTGTATGCATGTTAGGACAGCCAGTTCCATCGTATTTTTCGAACTCGGGTGCCTTAAATTTTTCAGGAAAAGCACCTTCCTCAAATTGTGGCAGGCTTAAAATCGCAGTCTGATCAAAGCCGTCAAATGCCTTCATCTTTTCAAACAGTTTCTTCTCCATGTCTCTGGCTTGGGCTTCAAGTTCTTTCTTTAGCTCGGACATATTGAACTCAGTGTGGGAATCATCAACGTTGACTGGTTGCTGCATGACTTCTTTTCCTTTCTGTTCCCCGGAAGATTCTTCAGATGCTATAGGGGTCTTGGACTGGGTAACATTCTGAGTAAGGGTCTGCATTTGTTCGGTAATTCTAAGCAGGGTTTGTTCCATGGCATTGAGTCTCTGTTCAGTGGTCTGATCAGGGGTAGTGTTCCCGGTACTAGCCATCTTTGCTCGTGATCTAGTATAAATGGGACTTCTAACTGGTTTGGAAGCTATCTTTCAGGATTTTGGATTCGCTAGACTTGATTCGTAACTGGACCGTAAGAAGTAAGAAGATAAGAATACTAACATACAAACACAAGGATGCAAATGCAAATGGGGATAATGACCATCAAATTTTGATAAACACATTTATTGGAGTTGTAATAATTCAAAAACAATTTTCATACAAAGTTAAATTACTATACTAAAAGTTCAAGAACCTTAATTGCTAAAACTAAACTCAGACTTCTAAACTAGTCTTCTAGTCTTGGCAGGGCAGATGATTTGATCCTCAAGTAGTTGAGTCCTTTTTCGAGCTTTCTTCAATTCATCCTCTAACAGTGCAATCCTATTGTGAGCTTTTTCCAAGCGGTCAATCATCTCTCTATCTCTTTGCATGTAATCCCGATGACAGACTTCAAGCCGAGCTGAAACCATTTCCATATAAGCAATCATTTCAGGATCAGGTTCAGGTGGTGCTGGTTCAAGAATGTTAGGAGCTTCATATTGGATGTCCTTATTCTTCTTCATTTGATTGGCTATGTACCACCTGGTTGCTCTATAATCCCGAGTCACTTTATTTTCTGGCTCGACTTCGAAAACTGGCTTGATTTCTCTATCATCCCAGATGGCTTTTATTTGGTTTACCTTGGACTGCCTTGCTATCTGAGTCATGGTTGGATCCATATAGTCGAGAATAACTCGTCCCAACTCTGGCTTGACAGTAATGTCTTGTAGCATGCCATATTGTCGGATAACACTTGAGGGGTAATAGCCGTACAGCCAGTGATTCCAATGAGAGGCACAGTTAGGTATTTCTTGCAACTTAAGATAGCAACGGGACACTTAAACCAACGGGCTTGCCACATAAAGTCTTCAGGTCTCATGTCTTCAAATATTGCAAGTATAGACCAGAAAGGCTCATTGTCTTCCATATGGACCCGTTCAGCAAAAGACTGGATGAGATCATAATTCGGGCGGATAAGGGACCCATTAGCTAGATCTTTTCCGTAGTACTTGGTGTGACTAGCAAACCAAACCATCAACAGATGCATGCTTGCCTTGAAACTGCCCCTGCCCTTAGACTTGATGTGATTCAACTTCTGATTTGTTCTGCTAGAAGGGCGGGAACATATGACTTGCCAGTTAGATATTGTGCTACAAGCTCGATGACTCGGAAGTGAATGAACAGGTTCCCATGTGGAAAGAGTATGGTAGCAAAAGCAGCCACTATGAAAGCATTAACCCGATTTTCACTCCAGGTCACAACTGATACTGTAAAGGAATCTCGGTTGCTTATGTAATTGTCAAAGTTTCCAAACCAATCCATCAAAGTAGTTAATCGGATGGAGAATTCATTGCAACCCTTCATGGCTTCAATTACTGCTTCTCTTTTTAATCCCAAAAATTCTGAAATGATGCGGATCGGACTTTGAGTAAGGCTTGGTACATAGATCCCTTCGGAAGTGGGTGGGGCTTGAAGCAACCTAGCATATTCTTCAATGGTAGGACTTAGCACGTGTTGACCTAGACGGAATGCCACTTCATTGGGTTCCCAAGATGAACAAGGGCTCGAAACATGGTAAATGGAACTTGGACTTTAGGTAAATTGAGGATCGGGCCCAACCTATCCTTAATGAATGATTGTTGATCGGGGTCAAAACTGACCAACCATCGGTCCAGTAACAGCATTGGATCCTTGAAAGTCTCTACTCGGGGTTCCTTGATGAGACGAGCCCATAGGCTATCGTTACTGTCCGAACTCGAGGAAATCATTTCCTGAGGATTTATAAAGACCCTATTAGGAGACAAATCCTAAATTTTTTTTAAAAAAAATTTACAACTCCATTTTTTTGAAAAAAATTGGTCAAATCCCATGAATGAATGCATGATTTGGTAAGGTTCTATAGGTTCCCCGGTCTAGCAAATCATAAGGCTAAACCGGAGTGGGAGTCTTTTCTTGATCTAGAGGGTGGAAACCACAGCCCCCGGACCTTACTTCGAACTCCTCGCTTAGGCTCTTAAGACGGCCTGGGTTCGACCGTATCTAGCACACATTGTGTGCATACATGCAAATGCACATGCAAGTGAAATGAACTAATTTAAAATCTAATACAGACATATATACAAAAACACATACAAACATATAATTATACAATATACAAAAATAAAGGATAAATTTTAAATTTTAAACTTAAGTGGCTAGCCCTCTTAAAAAAATAAGCGAGTCCCCAGTGGAGTCGCCAAGCTGTCGAGCCTGGATTTTGAAAATCATCCGGTTCATTTCTCCTAACCCGATTCATATTAAACCCTAACCCATTTAACATGAATCCTCGACTAGGGGTTAAAAGAAATTTTAATTTTGAAAATATTTTGAGTCGCCACCCGATATAAATCGGGAAAAAATGAAAGCCAGGATTAATGGGTCGGTTAATCCTAACTTAGCCACTAGTCTGCGAAAAGTTTGATTTAAAAATCAAATTTTTAAAAAAATACCAGATATCTGAGTTCGGGGGCTAACCTATTAAAACCTAAGCGGTTACCACTTAAAATTTAAAATTTAGAATTTATCCTTTTCTATACTAAAAAAATTCAAACAAAACATTTATAAAACAAATATCTACAAGTTTAATCATTCATTTTTATTTTTATGTATTTTTCTTAGGATTTAAATATCAACAAACATTTGTATTTTTCTTTTTAAAAAAAAAAACTTATAATATGTACAAAATGATTATTTCAAACTATCAAAACAAAATATATTTTTTCCAATTTTATTGTCGCCCCGTAGGTGCCTACGTACTCGCTAATCGAGATCAGACAAAACGTAGTTCTTTTGATAAAGAACTTAGTTTGTTGATCAATTTTATATTTTAAAATATTCTCACTTTAAGTTTATTAAATTTTGAATTTTTATGAAAACTAATTTTGATGATCCTATGATCTAATCAATTGAATTTTGTTTCATAAAAAAAATATTTTTCTAAGTCCAAAAATCATTTTTTCTAAAAAAACTATGATAATTCATGGCTAATTTAATGCTACATGAAAATCAATTTTGAAAACTTTGAGTATTATCTTTATAGCAAATTTATAAAGATAATTTTGATAAAAACTTAATTAATATCATGATTTTAAGAAAACAATTTTTATCTTTATTATTCAATAACAATTTTGGTTTAAAAAATCTATTAACAATTTATTATTTTTCAAAATTCAATAATCATCACATATGTTCAGAACATATTCAAAATATATCATAACAAAATTAAAATACAAAAACAAAACATCTCATGCATCAAATATATATTTAAAGATCAAACTATATGCAAATACATATTCAAAAATATCAAAAAATATCAAAAATTACTAAAACATGTAAATTTATATTAAAAATAATTATTCTAATTTTTCTGGATTTTTCTAAATTTTTCTGGATTTTTTACGAATTTTTATTAATTTTTTACTATTTTTTCTTATTTTTCGAAATTAAATATATAATAAATAAATAATTTAATAATACAGACTAACCTAGACCGTTGGATCTTCTCGGATCAGATCTGGAGCGTCTGATCTGTAGACTGAATCTGGACCGCAGGATCTGATGACTTTCGATCTGGAGCGTTGATTGCTTTGATCGAATCTGGACCGTCTGATCCTCTGATCAAATCTGAACCGTAGGATCCTCTGATCAAATCTGGACCACAGGATCTTCTGATCAAATCTGGACCACAGGATATGCTGACTTTTGACCGACGACCGTTGACCGTTGACCGATAACCGTTGACCGACGACCGACCGGGTTGGATTCGGATTTCGGATACCCGTCGGATGAAGAAGACGATGACGGTGGTTTTCGAGCGTTCGTCGGCCGTTCCTGGTGGTTTTCGAAGGCTGCAACCTTGTCGGCCCGACGTGGATGGGGCTGCTGCGTCCGTTAGTGGTGGTGGTTCACTCCCAGAACCACCAGAAGTGGCGGTTCGTGTGGTGGTTGACGGCGGCGAGGATTTAAAAAAAATTCGAAAATTTGCAGAACTTCCCAAATGCAAATTCGAGCAATTCTAAACACTATAATCAATCAAAAACACTTCTTAGATGATCCTAACACTCTTTAATTGGATGGAAATCCTCCCGATCACTTCGAATTTGCAAATTTTTGCAATTCGAACACTTTTCTCTCTATTTTCAGATCTCGATCGTGTAGTGCGTGTTTTGTGAAATTGAATTGTGGTTTCTGCTTGCGGGGTGATCCTATTTATAGATTTCGAAACAATTTGTTGTTTCGAAGCTTTGTAATTGTTCAATTTTAGATTCACGAATCGTTATATTTTTTTAAATAAAAACGATTCAAAATTGGGACTCGATTCGTGATTGTTGGTTCAAATTGATCACGAATCTTATGTTTATACATCACAACTCTTCGATTAAGTGTGTTTAATTTGATTAAAGAACACAATTCGGCCAATTTTAAGATTTGAAAAATGATGTCCATTCGAATTTTTTCCCAATTTTCATGCCTTAATTAATGTGTCTTTTGGAATGAAATAATGCACGAAATATGTACAGATGTGATGTATCCCATGCCTAGTTTGTGTCTGTACAATTAATTTCGAAAAAATACAAAGATTAGTTGCTCAAATGAGGTCTCAAAGTGGATGAACCGATGTGTCTTTTGGGGAAAAAAATTGAACAAAAAGAGGCAAAATCTGCCTTAGGCTAGATTCGAACTTAGGTCCCCTTGCTTGTGTCCATGGTCTGATCCGTTAGGCCGTTGGCCTGTGCCTTGGTCATATAGCTAACCCACTAATACTTAAGACTAATAAAATATATTATATTAAGCTTAAATAATTATTTATTTTAATTTTTCTTACATATATTTTATTTATATTATTATTCATTTAATTATTTTATTATACATATTTTATTCCTCTATATTTTTATTTTTCTATTTTCTCTTTTTTATTATACTATTATTTATTATTTTTATTATTATATTTTATGAACTCAACATGACATTAATTTAATCTAAACTTGAGCCTAATTTTTTAATTGGGCAAAAATTGGGTGTCTACAATAATGATGATAGGTAACATTTGTTTTTTATTAAAGAGTTACAAATTTAATAACAATTCAGTGTAATATAAGTTTTGTTTACAAACGTGACTAATAGTATATATTTACTTACATTTAATAAGCATGACTAGAGTATAAATGAAAGGCGACGTTTACAAAATCTACAGACGTCGTCAAATGTCAAAATTCTTGTAGTGATTTTTATTGGATTTTAGGTTTACTAACTAGTTCATACATTCTATTTTAGAGTCGTGTACTAATGTGAAAAATTTCTGGGGTTTACATTCTTCCCCTCTTAAAATAAGGTTTGTCCTCAAAGCTTGTGTGCGTACCTAAATTCTCAAATAGATGTGGATAGTTTTTCTTGATTTCCTCTTCCAATTCCCATGTCATCTCTTCAGTTCGGAGATCTCACAATACTTTGGCATAGTGGATTTCTTTATTTTTGAGAACTTGCACTTTTCTATCCAATATTCTAACAGGATGCTTTTCGTAAGTTAAATTCTCCTTCAGGTCAATTGGTTATAACTCGACTATCTTATCTGGATCCGGTACATATTTTCTTAGTACTGATACATGAAAAACATTATGTATACCAGATAAATTGGGTGGCAATGCAAGACGGTATGCCAGGTTCCTAACTTGTTCCAATATCTCAAATGGTCCTACATATCTAGGACTCAACTTTCCTTTTGTTCGTCTGCTATGAAGACTTTTGATTGGACTTACCTTCAAGTAGACATGTTCTCCTTCATTAAATTCCAATTCTCTTCTTTTCAAGTCTGCCCAGCTCTTCTATCTATCTTGAGCTTCTTTCATTCTTCACTTTATTATTGAAACCTTATCAATTGTTTCGTAAACCAATTCAGGTCCAACCAATACTCTTTCTAAGTTATCCTAGAATAATGGTGATCGACACTTTCTACCATATAAGGCTTCATAGGGTGGCATCCTCATACTTGAATGGTAACTGTTATTGTATGCAAATTCCACTAATGGTAAATGTTGATCCTAATTTCCTCTGAACTCTAGAATACACGATCTTAACATATCCTCCAGTATTTGAATGGTCTTTTCTATTTGTCCATCAGTTTAAGGATGATAAGCTGTACTAAATTTCAATTGGGTTCCCAATGCTTTTTGCAATCCTTGCCAAAATCTAGAAACAAACCGTGGATCTCGATATGATATTATACCAACAAGTACACCATGCAATCTCGCAATTTCCTTCAAATACAATCGTGCTAACTTTTCTAAGGAATAGGTCATATTGATTGGTAAGAAATGGGCTGACTTAGTGAGTCTATCTATAATGACCTAAACAACATCATGACCAGCACTTGTCTTAGGTAGTGAGCACACAAATCCATGGAAATTTGATCCCATTTCCATTCAGGAATTGGCAATGGTTTTCAACAATCCACCTGGTTTTTGGTGTTCAACTTTTGTTCTTTGACACACATCACACTTAGCAACAAATTTTGCAATATTCTTTTTCATTCCACTCCACCAATATGCACTTTTCAACTCTTGGTACGTCTTTGTTTCTCCTTGATGTATAGAATATCCAGAATAATGTGCTTCATGCATTAATTCTTTCCTCAAACTTTCATCATGTGGTACACACAATCTTTTGCTTATTCTCAACACTTCTTCATCATCCACATGAAAATCCTTTATTTTCCTTGGAATATTCCTCATTTAATCTCTTAGATTTCAATATCTTCTTTCTGAGTTTCCTTAACTCGTTGGAGTAAAGTAGGCTCCAAAATCAAGTTTCCTAATTCAGTTTCTAAACATTGCATTGAAAACTCCAAGTTTAATCTCTCAAATTCCTTGATATGTTCTTTCTGCTCTGTCAACATCGAGGCTACTTCTCTATAATTTTTACGACTAAATGCATCAGCCACAGCATTCACTTTGCCAGGATGATAGTTGATAGTGAGATCATAATCTTTAATTAATTCCTACCATCTTCTTTGTTTCATGTTCAACTCATTTGTGAAAATATATATTTCAAACTCTTGTGATCTGCATATATTTCACATTTCTGTCCATACAGATAATAACGCCAAATCTTAAGTACAAATACAATAGCAGCTAACTCCAATCATGAGTGGGGTAATTCATCTCATGTGGTTTTAACTGTCTAGAAGCATATGCTATTACCTTCCCGTTTTGCATCAGCATACATCATAAACCATTTCTGGATGCATCATTGTAGACTGTATATAGATCCTTGTTATTAGGTAGAACCAATATTGGCGCCGATACTAGCCTCTTTTTCAATTCTTCGAAACTTTGTTCATGTTGATCATTCCACTCAAATTTCTCATTCTTCCTAGTTAATTGTGTCAAGGGTCGTGCAATTTTTGAGAAATCTTTCACAAATTTTCGATAATATCCTGCTGATCCTAATAAACACCTAACTTCCATAATAGTTTCAGGTCTTTTCCATTCCACAATAGCTTTAACTTTTGTAGGATCAACCGATATTCCTTCTCTGGAAATAATATGTCCAGGGAATGATATACATCTAAGCCAAAATTCACATTTAGACAGTTTGGCATACAACTTGTTGCCTTTTAGTATTTGTAATACACTCCTCAAGTGCTCATCGTGTTGCTCTTTAGTAGACGAATATACTAGTATATCATCTATGAAAACAATCACAGATATCCAACAAAGGCCTAAAATACAGTTCATCAAGTCCATGAAAACTACAAGTGCATTAGTTAGTCCAAATGGCATGACAAAAAATTCATAATGACCATACCTAGTTCGGAATGTAGTCTTTGGTACATCCTCCGCCTTAATTCGGATTTGATGATATCCTAACTTTAAATCAATTCGAGAAAATATCTTTGCTCATCTCAATTGATCAAAGAGATCATCAATTCTGGGTAGAGGATATTTGTTCTTGATAGTCACTCTGTTTAATTCTCTGTAATCAATATAGAGTCTCATTGGACCATCTTTCTTCTTAATAAACAATATTGGTGGGGGTCTAATAAATCCTTTATCCAACAATTCTTGCAATTGCACCTTTAATTCTTTCAATTCTACAGGTGCCATGCGAGATGGAGCTTTCGATACTGGTTTTGTTCCACGTATCAAATATATTGAAAATTCCACTTCTCTGTGTGGGGTAATGCTGGTAATTCATCTGGAAATACATCGGATATTCACACACTGTTCTGATAGTATAGATATCTAATGCTTTGAATTCACCCTCGGTTATTCCAAGAATACACCCGTTTAACTCCATATCTTTTTCATTTTCCACTTCAATTGTTGTTATCCTATTCTCGACTCCTTTGAGTAACTCACCTCTATATTTCTTTATTTCTCCTTGATTTTGACAAAATATATCATTTTAAGACGACAATCAACTTTCGCTTTTCCAGTAGTTAACTAGGTCATACCCAGAATAATATCATATTTTTGCATATCTACTAGGATTAGATTAGCAATCGATTCCTGATTTCCAACCTTTAACGGACAACTCTTTATCATCTTCCATGTTATCACTAAGTCCCCTATTGGTGTAGTAACTCTCAATTCTTTATTTATGGTTTCGGTTGGTAATCCTACACATCTTGTTAATTCAGCATTTACAAAAGAATGTGTTGCTCCCGTGTCAAACAAAGCATACGCAGTCTGATCCTTTACTTGAATTGATCCTATTTATCATTTATTAAATTCGCGTTATTTTCAATTCATAAGGGCTTCTATTGTTCATTTAATCATGGTTGTGTCTAATAATTTTAAATAAACAATTATATAACTACATACCTAAAATGAGACAATAATCATCAGTATCAACTTCTTCCCATATATTTTCTTCATCTTCCTCTTCCATCTCCACATCCTCAACAGGATTCCCATACATAGCAAAGACTCTAGCTATTGTACTAGCTTTGCTGGTATTAGCATTTCCATTTTTCGATCTTGCAACTCCAACCATTCCTCTAGGCTATAAAGATCCAGGTACTGTATTTACTTTATGTGGACAGTTGATTGATATATGGCCAACTTTGTTACATACGAAACAGGTTATAATATTTCTTTTTGGACAATTATTTGCCATGTGTCCACTTTCTCCACAATAGAAGCATTTGTGTTGCAATTGTGGACACTCCCTCGGATAATGAGATCCCTTGCATTTCCAACATATAACATTATTCTTCTCAATTACTCCTCCTCTGTTCAGACTAAAAGATTTGAAAAATTTAATCTTCTTAGGCATAGGACTTGCCATAGAACCATCATATGTTCTCTTCCTAAAAATTGGTCATTTCTTCTTATACCTTTCAATTTCATATCTCCTTGCTTGTTCAATGATTCGGGCTTTCTCTATCATAGCTACGAAGTTATTGACTTCAAATTTAGCAAGTCTTCTCTAGAAATGAGGTTCTAATCCAACCATGGAAGTCTGTCTCTTTAGCTCATCACTATCCCGATAAGCATTTGGAGCAAACTGTAACAACCGATTGAACTCATATTCATACTCATCAATTGTCTTATTTCCTTGTGTCAGATTCATCAAGTCAGTGCTATACTTTGCTTTTAGATTACCTAGGAAATATTCTTAAAAAAATTCTCGTCTAAACACTTCCTAAGTAACAGGTTGTGGCAAATTTCGTTGTTTTGAATTCCACCATATCCTTGCTCTTAATCTTAGCAAACAAGTTCCATATGGTACCCTTAGAGCTTCAGGTACTTGGAAAACATCAAGGCATTGCTCAATTTGAGCTAGCTAGTCCTCAGCTTCTTCTGGCTTTCCAGGTAGTCCTTCAAAGTACCTATTACATTTAATGAATTCTAGCAACAAGTTCCTCTAAGGACATAAAGGTGGTGGTGGTGACAATTCTTGTTCATATCGGGGTGGTCCTTGCACCTCAGCAGTAGATTCATCAAGGTTCACTGGTCCATTTTCCTGAAATTGAACCGGTGCAGTATGCCTTTCATTTCCTCTAGGAGTTGTTGGAGGCATTGCCGGCACCTCAGTAGGTGGTGCTACATTTGTTGCTTGCATATTTTGCAAAGCTTACAAGATCAATACATTTTGTTGCTATAGACTTTGTAAAACATCTTCTAATCGGTTTTAGGATGGTGCAGAGGCATTTATTGGTGGATTTCTAGAGATCCTTGCGTTTCTACTTCTATTTCTCTCTCTTGGCATTCTATTAACATTAAACATGTTATTTAGATTGGATCATAGTTCACCTTTACTAAAAGACATCAAGGTCATTCATATATATATATATATATCACACATATATATGCATAACCAAAATACACATAAACTTCTCATGGTTAGTGCATTATATACACATAAAAAATGGCACTAACTCTATACCTAGCTTCTACTACTAAAGTCATCATAAGATACATATACATCGCCCTACATACCACATGTTACATATACATGTACATCATCAAAAGTCTATCGATATCATACCTATCATGCCATCACTAATAGATAGTACAAACATCATCATCATATAACACTAGATCTGACTCAAGGGCTAGGATAAAGGCAACCCTTCTCTTGAGGACCTAACTAAAGGTAATCATCCTCTCCCTCGAAACTGTTGTCACTAATATTGATCTACGTGTCACTATCTCTTGGGGTGCTAAGGTCAGATCGGTATCCATCGTCCGAATGCCTCTAGGAGCAGGCCTCTGCTCACTTTCGGAACTAGAAGGTACATCTCTCTCAATCCACCCTCCATGTGCAATCCCGATCCATTTGGCATAATTATAATTGGAGACATATTTTTCTACCTCAATTCTTCGACTCTTTCCTTCTCTTTCATCTAGGAACTCTGTTGTTACACTTCTTTCATGAACTGTAGTCTGAACCAACTCCTGTACTACTCTATCCTACATAAAAAGGGGATGCTGAAACTCACCTGCTATCTCAGGTATAATGGGAGGCTTCCTCGTCAATATACATCTGGAATGGTTGCATTTGATCACCTATGCAAGCATCTAGCCATCATCATAGGCCGCGTCATCTCTCACCCGAATGTGATCATATCGAACATCATGAGCATAAACTGCCTCTCTTCCAATAGATACCTAAACTCTAAAATTAGGAGGATCTCGTCTCATAGATCTAGATGAGACTATGAATGCTATGTTATCAATCTCTAGACCACCTCCCTTTTGAACTATCAACCTCTCGAATCTATAAAGTGTCTCTATAGCTGATGCATTATCTGGAAAGGCCCTCTCCATCATAAATAAACATCCTTTAAATAAAGGCTGTAATCCTCTTTTCCAAGTGCTCAGTATCTCCTCTAGGGTTTTAGTAATCCCACTTAGATACAAATCCTCTATCAGAACCCGCAATTTGCGTCCGTAATTTGTCAGGGTCTCCTCTTCCTGCATACTAAATATCTCCCATCTAATATGGCATGTAGCAGGATTAGTCTGCACCCAACAAAATTTGCATGATTAATAATAATCACACAGATTTTATTCCTAATTGTGCAATGTAACTCTACCCATAACTACCTAACTATTACTAAAGGGTGCTAATTAGATCTAACTTACCACATTTACTAATGTAATTCTTTCACATATTTATCTTTCTCATACCAACAACTATGCTTTGATACCAACTTAAAGCTGTCACGCCCCGAGGGTACCCTAATAGAAGTAGACAATTCACACCTAAATACTATCACTAGATTACCTTCGGAGAGTGACATGTTTTCCAAAATAACAGGATCTTTTAGTTGATTCGATAAGAAATGATAAATACATGTAAGAAATAAATTAGTAAATAACTGCCATCTTAATCATAAAGTATCATTGATTATTACAAACCATGTAGTCTTCATGTAATTCTCTACATACATAACTGATATAATCACACAGGCTAATCCAATCTAGGAAAATATAAACCATTAATCCCAAATAAAATCATAGGCTTCTAGCTCTTAACCCCTTATTGGAGCCATATTTCTAGAAGTAACTAACCAAGGTCGAAGCATAACTTGAAAAAATTGCTGGAGTATGAGCGAAACCATGGCTCAGTGAATAACCAGACATATTACACATCAAACAAGTTAATAACAAATCGTATGTAATATAATCACTCAAACATATGCTCAGATACAAGCTTGGATGATCTAGAATCCAAACAGGAAAAAAATTTATGCCTTCTTTTTAGAGTTGAAGAACATTTACTTTATGACCAACCTACCCATGAGAGACTAAGTTTATAGGAAAATCAACGATTTCTCATCTTAGGGTTATCACTTTAAATTTAATAACAGTTTTAACTAACCATTTCCTGTATCCATCCTTAGAGACTCCTGAAGTATTAATCATTTCAAAGCGATACTACGGGCAGCGTTCTTCGTTGCCACTTAGTTCCCGTAGAACCAACAGAACAAAGAAAACCTTGGAAGAACTAACACTTTAGAAAAACTAAGCATTATCAGAGAACCGATATATTAATACGTAGCAGGCTGTCACCCGTTTGTATATGCAATAATGCAGTACATTCAATACATGAACACGTTATTTTAATAAGTCAATAGTTCTTATTCAATTTCATAGTGATCATACATTACATACAATAATCATCATAGTACTTCACATCATCATATCATTGTATTATTACTTTTGTAACGGTAGATTAGCAATCATACAATCAGATCACAACACATTTTCATCAAAACATTCATTTTATTATTATCTTTACATTATATAATCAGCTAATTACCAGCATAACCAGTATAATACGACTGAATTACTCACCTGCTCATAGTGACTAGTCGTAGTAATCTGCTGGGAGGTCTTTTATGGTATCAAAGTCACCTATTGAGATGAATAAAATATTCATCAATATAATATAGGTTATATAACTAAACTCCTATATGTGTCTAGTGTCTTAAATTGATATTTGGCTCGATTTCTATTACTTATTTTGGTTCTTTAATGGTCATGTGAAAACAATTATCGATTAATCTTTATTCTCATGTAACTTACCTTAGTCTTACTTGATATTTATATCGTATATCCAGTATTAAAAAAAATTGATATTTATCAAGTTTTTGTAGCTAGTAATACTAATTCTATGTTATTCTCTACCTGACTTATTATAGTAACTCATATTCGTTTATTATTGCTTAGTGTCGTTATGTTTCTTTTTATATGCTTCATACAATTATTTTTTCATTTTTGGAAGTCACATTATTCATAAATTTAGTTCATTTCAATTTCCATTCTTACCTATTTATCATATAAAACAAATATTTGATGATTATAGTTGTTATTAACACTTAATGTTTCCTTATAATTCTAGGGTTTTAGAAGCTATCAAGTATTAAACATACTATTGTTCTAAGTGTTTGTATTTATTTTTCTACTTAGTAAATTCATTGTTAACATATAAATGTATAATACGTTTATAATTATTATATAAATATCCCGTCCGTGAAATACAGATTTTACATAAGGAAAACAAGTTTGTACGCCGACTCATGCGCCGTCGGCATTGAAATCCAAATGCCGGTGTTCTTAAGTTTTACATTTTATTTCGTATCAGGTGCACTGGCTTGTAAGTCGCTAGCTTTTCCATGTACGTTGGACTATACGCTACCAGCGTATAACCTCAGCTAGCCGACGTTCTTTCATGTTACATAAAACTAAATTTTACGTAGCTTCTGTTCCAATGTAAATCGTCTCAACACCGCTAGCCTACCATCGTAAGCCCTCGGCGTTCAATGTTTACACTATCAGCGTAGAGACAGCGTTGAAACTGTTCATCATCTTCTCCGATTTTCTTAAATTTGAAACTTACTTTTCCTTTAGCATAAACATATCAAACTTGTATTAAAGCTTCTCCTAAGTGTTTCTATGGTATATGTATATATGTACATCAACTCATAACGCATCTTCATGTATTTGATCTTAAATTTTCAAATTTAGAAAAGTACAACTAAGGTTTTTGAATTTTACCTTGCTTAACCTTGTTCGGTGGAATTCGAAGCTTGTTCTTAGGTTGGTATTGATCCTATGATCATCAGAAGTTAGTTTCACTCATTGTTTTTAGCAAATAACAAGCCGAATTAAAAAAACTTACCTTGTTCCCAACTTAAACGTTTTTCGTGTTGTATTTTTCCTTGATTCAATTGGGTTGTTTTGGACGAGTTGATTTTTGTTCTTTGGTCAATTTGTTTGCTATTTAGGTGCTTGTTTAATTTGGAAACTTTGGGAATGTTTGGTGTTTGTTTGTTCATACATTATGAGCTATAAATACTTACATATACAGAGAAGAATGAGGATAGTTTCCTTCGACAATTTGCATCCGAATTCTCCAAAATTTTACATCTATTTTTTTACTGTCATTAATGTGGAAGATGAGTTAGCAATATTTGATTCGTTTGTGTGTCGAATTTGTTGCATAATTTGGACAATTTTCTAAGGAATTTCGGTTCTCTTCTTCCAAGGAAATCTAAGCCCTACGTTTTACTTATCAAGGAATCGATCCTGCATATATATATATATAAACATTTAGATATTATTTATCTATATTTTTGGGTAGTTTGTCAAGTTAATCGGGTACAAATTAGCTAATATTTGAGAGTTTTTGTCCAAAACTATTTTTATAGGATCCTATAAAATGTTTAGTTAACAATATAATTTTAAGTTTTAAATTTACGGGATTAATTGTTTTTAGAATTTTATCTCCAGCGATTAAGGTTTCCTAAGCTTAGTAAGTCAATTTTTGTTTTAGGCTCCAATAGCTTAAGAAAACCCTAATTAGAAAAATGGTGTGATTCAAATATTTATTTGAAGTCTAGATCTTTAGTTATACATCTGTTTATGTTTTTATTGTGTATTGATAATCCTCACAGTTTATCTTTAGGTTATCGTTTCTTATCTATAAGCGTAGTTGGTTAACTACTCGATATCGCTTTTGATATATAAGCTAAATGATCTATATATCTTCGGTTTTTAATACCTACTATGAAATCTTATTAGTAGTGTTTAATATTATCTAGGAATCTTGAATTTAGGGTTTAAATTCATGTATAGGCTCATTACTACTCATTGTTCTAGTCTCAAATCATTGTTGAGTTCAATAGTAGTCATTGAATTTCTATATCTATATTTTTCTATCTATTCTATTTGTAAGACAAGTTTTGGGGTTTGAAAATTTGGCTTCCTTTAATCATATCTTGAATTATCAGTTCATGATACGAAATCTCATTTTTTGTATCAATTAAGGTAAAAAATGTTCTTTATTCGGCTTTTAGATCCTAACCCAGCCAAATTCAAGTCATTGACCTATTCTTAGATTTTTATTGGATTCTAAGTTTACTAACTAGTTTATACATTCTATTTTAGAGTCGTGTACTAATATGAAAAATTTTCGGGGTTTACAATGATGAAAAGAGTAAGCTATGGGAGTATAGGAAGAAAGATTCCAAGGCATTGGCAATTACTCATCAACGATCAACATGCTATTCATGATAGTGTTTTCTTAAGAATTGCAATAGAAAACACATCAAAAGAAGCATTGTTGATCTTGCATAAGGAATTTTGTAAGCCCTTAGATTTTATACTATATTTATGCTTAAACCCTAGAGCCGAAAGTCAACCGGAAACTCTAAAGTCAACAAATCTATAATAAACCCTAATGAATTTAGATTCGATAATCCTGCACTCGTAACTCCTGAACAATAAAATTAAGTGAATTATAGATGATAATCTATAATAATATAGTGAAGTTTAAAAATATCATATTCGTCAAAATTTAGCTCGTTTTAGACCCAAACAGGATCAAATTTCGAAAACTATGTCTCGGTGCACCGAATAGTAAAAATAATCGATAACATCATTAGACTCGTAATAATATAAGGATTTCAAAATTATCAATTTTATAATTTTTCGGTAACTAAAAATATCATATATAGCTTATTTATGCATATTTTCTTTACTATTGGTATTAATTTGTTTATCTACTATTCATGTCACTATTCTATACTTTTCATTACTAATAATCTATTTCTACTTTTCTGACTACCTATTCTTACACTCTACCATACCTATTTCTTATAATTTACCTTCTCCATAAAACTTTATTCACATCATACCTTAAAACAAATTATCTCTCCCTCTCACATTCACACCGGCCACACACACACACTCTATCTCTCATTTTCTTTTGTTTTCAATTTATTTTATTACATCTAATTTTCCATCCATACTCATCTATTAATACCCAATCTCCCTCCATTTCTTTTATATACTTCATTACCTTACCAAAACTCTCTCAAATTTTCTCCACAAAACCTCTCTCCAAAGATTTATTCCTAACTCTCTTATTCCCACACAATCACTATCTTCTAACATCAACTTCTATTTCTTCTACCATTCGCATCTCTACCTTAGGTAAAATTCCTATAAATATTTATTTTTCATATCATATAACTTAGCATGACCATGGTGTGTGTTTTCTAAACCCATGAGTATTATGGAAGCAATACTATATTTGTGTTTTGTTGTTGTTCATGCATAAAATCTCATTTTGTTATTGTGTTATTTTATTATTGTTATATTGTTATTATTGCTCTAATCTAGCTTCTATATTATTAAATAAATTTATGTATCTGTATTTCTAAGAGGATATAAGCTCATTAATATAACTTTTATTTATTTATGCCTTACAATTTATTTATTTATTTCATGTTATTATATTAAGACTGGTCTTTCTAGACTTAAAATTTTTCTCATCAAGTCAAAACAATTTTTTTTTTCTTTCTTTCTTATTTTTCTTTTTAGACTTGCCCATATCTACATTCGGGAAGCCTTGATACAAGTTAAGACTTCCAATACTTGATACTTATTATATGCTTATCTCATTTCCATATTTTTCATCTTTCATATTAATTATTTTTGTCATGTTACTTAATTAGAAACTCATGTTCATGCATGATCATGTTATCTTTTGTGAATATATGTGTGAATATTTGTGTATATGTATTTTACTTTTCTTTTCTTTGTGGTGCTCACTCACATATTCTTGTATTTATTTTTTTTTTTTTTTTGTTTTGGTTCCTCATAGAAATAAGAACAAGTCATGTACTATATATAACTTTTCAATATAATTTTTTTTATAGTTCCTTTCTTCATTGCGTCTTTTCTCTACTAGGGTTTGGTGGTTTTCAATTCCTGTTGGATTTTATTGCTTTGTTTTCTTTGACTTCACATGGTATTAGAGCATGTCACACCCTGGAGGGTACCATAAACACGACATTCCACCGCATATAATATTAAAGCTAATGAATGATAACCTTAGTCACATAAGAGCTTCGATATTACACACAATGCGTGCTTTCAAGATAGAAGGAGACTCAAAGGGGTATTACGTTTAAGCAGATAATAAAAGCATGCAAGAATTTATAAAGATAACATGTAATAATCAGTAAGTTCAAATTCTTACAACTTCTTAGAGGCATTCCCTCTTTCTTAAAGTCTTACTATTCTAAGCCAACTAAATAATATATATAGATGTAACAAAAGCCTACTATAGAGATTTTTCTTAGAAGTCTACACCAAAAACTTCTAGTAACTTTGGCTCGTACGTGACAAATAGGGCTCCTTGGTGCCAACCACAAGTAATCAAATTGAAGCAAAAAGCTATAGGGGTATAAACAAAACTAGCTTAGTGAGATAACTGCCTTCTTCAAAACGTTTCCATAAAATCATACAAATATTTTAGACAAGCATATGTGTATGCAACAATCATATGAGCAATCAAAATACATACGCTTAACTGAAAACCATGTGTAGCACGGACTTGCGCCCTCCATATCGGGGGTTGGGTGGTTACCGGCCCATTCGACCATTAATATTTGCAGACTTGCCAGTTCCTACTTACCCATGTAGACTTTCTGGCTACTACAGGCCACCACTATAACTCATCGTTTCCCCACATGAAGAATAGTAGCGAAAATAAATGTGACTCACAATATGTCATGCATGAATCATGCTTAATATTGGTTTATCCGATTACTGTTAATTTCAAGTTAAGGGTGACCACAACAATATTCATCACACCATTGTAAGGGAACATAAATTATTCATCAAATCTTCTTTCGATATGCTTATCATTTTATTCAACAACCACTTCATTCAACATGTATCTAATTCACACAACATTTCAATTTTTTATCTTTCCTTAATATGTAGTGCTACTACTTACAAGCACATTAAAGAAAATGTAATTAGTAAGGGATTAACTCACTCCATGACGATCACTCTTAATCAAAGTAGTCTTCCGAGAAAGTGATATCGGTTCCTCTTTCACCAAAATAAGATCAAATACCCAAAATGAGTCTTTTATAGAATTTCTACTTAAAGTTTCTAAATCTATCTTCTAATTGTACTAGAAATCATATTGTGAAAATTCCAACTTAAAATGGCCATAACTAACTTATTTTAACTTAGAATTTCACATATTATATGTCATTTTCTATCTACTCGAAAAGATCTATCCATTCTAAGGTTATTTTCATTGTAAGAATTCATTTGGGTCTAGGAATAGAGGGGTACAGGTTTACCATGAAAATTCCATCCTTAAAAAAAAAAAAAAATTTCTAATCCTTTCTTCACTCAAAACTTGTTAAGAAAAACTTAAATATGTATATGGTTGAAAAGAATTCCTTTGGTACATAAATAAATTCATAATTTATGCATGATGCTATGGGTGTTGTCTAATTTAATTATTTTCCATAAAACAACTTTTCCTATGTTTTGAAAAATTGGATTTGTTGTTAAACTTTTCTTTATGTGGTTGGAATAAAACTTATAAATCCTTGGGTTATCATACTTTAGTGTTCTATATTTTTATTCTTTAGTTTATCAAAAGTAAGTTGAAATAAAGTTTGGCCTTTTTAAGTTATCTACCAATTTTATTTCTAGGAATTGAAAAATAGAGTTTTGTTAGTAGTATCTAATGCTTTTGATGGTATATTTCCTTATTATATCTATATTCTTTTATTATTTAGAATAAGTTTATTCTCTAAAAGTATACTTTCTTAGGTTGTTGACAAATTGTTATTTCTCTAAGTGGGTTTCTTAAGACTTGCAAATTGATTTTTACCTTAGCTTGAAAACTTTGTTTAGTTTCTTAGTTTTTATTAGAAAGTTGGTAGAAAAAATTAGCATAGTATCAAGTTAAGATTTTTATGGTACCATTTGTTGGGAAGAAAAGTATTTTAGACTTTTGAAGAGAAAAATTTTATCAATATTTTGAAATTTTATGATGAGCTTATATAAATTTTTGAAAAGGATTTGTTAAAAAACAACATTCTAAGTTTGGTGAAAAATATTTGTTAAGTGACAAGTTTTCAAGAGTCTACTCTTATTTAAAGAAGGAATCTCTTTTTCATTTGGACAATAACACATTAACCATGCATGAATATGATTAGGTAGTTATAAAAAGATAAGAATATCACAAGATAAGATAGTAAAGAATATAAGAAATAAATAAGCATAATAATAATGTCACGTATTAGGAGCCTGGTGGGTGTCGAATCCAACAAAATTAAAACCTACTTTAAAATTTTGTATATAATAGTGAGTAGGTTCGTCTCCACAGGGATTGGGGTAAATTTATTTCTATTTAAGAAAGAATGCAGATGAAAGAAGATTGGGGGTTTGTTTAATCAAAAGCAAATAAAGTTTTATCTCTAAAGCTAGCAATTACAAATAAGAGTTGAATTCAATAATAAGAAATCTCTAATCAAGGTGGTACTACAATTCAATTCCTAGATTCGATCATTGATGCAAAGATCATTATTCTTTTTCTGACTAGATCGGTTATAGGTTTCAATATGCTCTGAAACCCTATCTCTCCTTACTGAATTGATAACTAAGATAAGATCTTTAGTTATTTCTCTTATTGATTAGATAACCCTAAACAAGCTCTTAGAATTTAACCTATCAATAGCAATAGAATTAGAGAGACTACCAATCCTAATTAATAATCCATTGAGCATGAATCATTTAAATTAGATTATATATCATCACAACATGAATTAACTATTTGATGATAATCAACCACGTTGTTGTGTTACTCCTATTAGAATAGATGAACAATTACGGATTCATTATTCTAATTAACAATGTATTGTTTTGTCAATTGAACAATAGGCCTAAATTGTAACAATCAAACATAACAATAATAACAAGACAATTAGATGATATATATATAATCAGAAGAAAAGAACAATTGATTAAATCAAATTAGATCTCACAAATCTTTGTAGAATTGAATCTGTAGCAATCCCCTTGATTAGAATAGATGTTTAGCCACTCATAACTTCAAATTTCTCTCTAGGGTTTTTCTTAACAAAGTTGTATCTAATATGGAATTTTTTCTCAAAGAAACCCTATAGGATATTTATATACAAAAGTGAGTAATTGAAAGGTCATCATTTAGTGTAAACTGGCAGTTACACATTAAACGCTGGCGGCTTAAATTTATAACGGCCGGCTTATCTTCATTTACCTCTTCATTGTCCCTTGCAGTTACATGATAGGCCGGCATTTTCCCATAAAGGCCGGCGGCGTTTCTCTTTTCAAAGCCGGCGTATGTTCTCATTCATGAATCCAGTGTAGCAAAGGCCGGCGGCGTTGATATATAAGCTGGCGGCCTTCATGTGTTGTCAAACATCCCGAGATGAAATGGCCGGCGGCTTAGATATATATGCTGCCGGCGTTTAATGTTGAATTTGTTCACTGCCGAAATTCAAGATACGCTGATGAAATCCAATAAAGGCCGGCGGCTTAAGTCTATGAATGGCCGGCCTATCTTTCTGATTTTTGTTCCTTGTGTATATTTTACTCCAATTTTGTACTTTTTGCTTCTTTTGGATTCAAAGACCTGATATTCATATAAATCATGATTAAGTACCGATTCCATATAATTTCTAAAAATTAATAACAATTAATCCAAATTAAATCCCATAAAATTAGAGTAATTTTCATCTCAACAAATTCCCCCACACTTAAACCATTGCTTGTCCTCAAGCAAAACTATGTAACCAAAATGAAATCTTTTGTTAGAGTGTGCTTACTTTCAAAATTCATATTCAAGCATCTCTTTTCTTTATTTGATTCAAGACTTGTGATTTTTCAATGCTTATTGCTCAAACCAAACTGAGGACTTGTAATTAGAGTACTAAGATGAAAATTCAGTAGTTAATCTAAACAAAACAAATTTTAATTACATATTTAACCAAAGATCCTTCCACTCAAAAGTAAATACCCAATCCAATAAGGAAAAATACCCATTTAGACTTCACTGGACATCTAACCGGCATATACTCTTACCAACACAGAATAAAAGCATGTGATATCAGTTCTTTTCCCTAGATTATCTCTTTGTTTATTATAAGTCTTATTTCGTTCAATTGTTTCACATTCATTTTTCATTTTTTTTCAAGCATATTTAGAGCCTTCAGAGATGAATCTCTGGACGGGTTTTAGTCCGTTTCTTTTCAGCTCTTTCTTTTTCTAATTTTTTTTTTTTTAAAGCACATATATGAACTTTAGCCTTTCCTCCCTTATTGTTATAGTGAGTTCATTAAGTCGGCACATCCCGGGTTCATCACCCAAGTGACCAGGTTTTAAAGGGACCCCTACGAACTCTTCCTCACTCTAACATTCAAGTTTGGATACTCATAACTCGATTGTTTAAGTTAGAGGAGTATAGGCTTATGCTTGTTTTTACTTTTGAATGGAATAACAAACTCAAGACTTTTTTATCAAAGATCACTAAGAAAAGACTTCCTTTATCTCTTTTACTAAGTGTTGAAAAATTCTTTAATAAGAACTTATAAAAGTATATATAAATTAGCTTTCTTCCTAGAAGTAAATCTGTTTATTTTTCACTCAAGGACTCGACTTACTTTCAAACTTTCAAATCTAAAGCCAAATACACAGTAAATTTGTTCCTTAAAGATTTTACTACTCAATTTTAATCTAGTATTCAAATCACAACAGTATAGGTGAGTAAAGCACTTTACAAGTCAATTTTCCACTTTTCAGATGCTATCTTTAATTTTCCAGATTTCATTGAAATTTTTGAAAAAATTAGGCCTTAAATGCCATATAATACTTAAGAACAAATGATCAACAGCTTAAAGTGTGGGTACACTTTCATATCCAGATGTCTTATATATACTATAAATCCAAAAATCAGACATCAATCACAAGATGAAATACTCCAATTCATATCTTATCCCTCCCCCACACTTATAATAAACAGTGTCCTCACTGTTTATAATTCAGCACAAAGTGAGAGAAAATTAAAAAGAAATAGGAATAACGATACTTCCCTGATTTATCTTGTGGAGCAAGATGAAGCAAATTGAGTAGCTTGTGAAACGATTGTAAGGATAGAGTGCATTTATTTCTAAATCACCTGTCACAACAAAAGCAAAAAGAAACAGGGTTGGAAAGCAAGGTTAATCCGACAGATCGGATTATCAGGAAAATCATAAGTCTACCCATTAAATGGGTGCTTAATTAAGTACAAAATATAAATCGAAGCTAGCAGGAACTCTAGCTTCCTTCTTCTTCTTCTGTGCTATCCTCCTCTTCGGAAGTCTCATACTGAATATGATCGGCTGCAGCTTGATTGATACATAAAAAGGCAGCTTTCAACATGTCGACCAAAGACTTCCTAAACTTTTTGTGTTTCTTCCGCTCCTTCTTGTTTTCTCTTTTCAGTTCCACAATCTCTTGTTTCAACTGATCGTAGCGGCTACAGTAGGAGCAGGAGGAGGTGGTGCTGATGATGTGGAAGGTCCCGTATAGGGAGTGATTTCGGGCACTGGCTCATCCTCGTCTTCATCATCATGGCTAACAGCTTCAGTATCATCAGCAGCTTGGGATGGCTTATTCAAACCCCATAACCTGAATGGTGCATTCGTGATTTTCTTGCATTCGATGCCTTCATCCCCCTCAGGTTGTTGAAAGATTCCCATTCCCTTCAGTAAGGCAGTTATATATCCTCCACATGAGATCACTTTCGTCCTGGTGTCGGATATTTGTCTATCTAGAAAATTTACCACCTCGACACCAAGGTCTATTGGACAACCCTTGATCATACTATGCATGTAAAATACATCAAAGCTCGTTACCTTACTATGGCTTGTTTCTTACAGCTAATTGTATGTGATAGTATGTGATGAAGCAGCTTATGCTCCATAGCTGTAAAGGCAGTAGACAAGCTTTTTGATGAAATAAATGGATCCGTCTTTGGCTGAATCAGTTCTAACCAGAACTTTGAAGCATCCATGTCTTGTGGCCAGCTATTGGACAGATCTGCTGTAGCTTCCAAAGTATCATACAGACCCAGGGTATATCCAACGTGCTTCAATTCTATTTCTCTTAATTCCTTATATGCCTGAAACTTCATCGTTGTTACCCCATTTTCTGTCTCAAGATACATGGTCGACAGGAACTCTATAGTTACTTCTTTGAATGTGGGCTCCCGTACATCAAAAACTTTAAACCAAGTGTGATCTTTGACAGCTTGAGTTACGACATCCACCATCCCATATTCATTCAGCAACTCCCAATCAAGATATTGATGGTTGATGAACTTCATCTTCTGGAATCGCTTCTTTCTCTCCTTAGCATAATCTTTATAGCTTAGCAAATCGGAAGATTGAGTGTCAGATGTAGAAGCTCCCGAAGCTTTTCTTTTCTTTGTTTGTAATTTCTTGGGCGGCATCCTGATTTAAATCCACGTTAGGCAAGAAATCCAACAGATATGGAATTCTAAATCAGCTCAGTCATGAATCTATAACATACTTGTTTCAGAAATATTGAGCAAATTAATAATTATACAAGCATGGATGAAGTGGACTATAAGTGTTTTTTGAAACATTTTTGAGTTCAAAGCTGTCAGCCTACATTAGTCAGCTTAGTTTTTAAACGTTGAAATGGGAACTGTTTCAAAACTTTGTTCAAACTTCACGGTTTAAAATTTTATTCAAAGCAGCCGTTGAAAAACATAATGACTTAGTTTGAAAATTTTGATTGCAAAAATTCATCCAAATTTCTATATTGATAATCCATACTAACAAACCAAATCACTTTTAGTGTATCAACTATACATTTAGACCCACGAAATTGAAGTTCGAACCATAATCTTCCTAAAAATTCAGAAAACCCCAATTTTTCATCTCCATGAACAATTATGAAACCCTAGAAATTCAAGTTCAAAACTACATGAATCAGCCACTCAAAACGAATCACAATACAGCCATAGCATAATTTCTCTTAAACTTCAACAAAAGCATCTATACAAACCAACTCAGCTCATATCTCCACCGACCCATCATTCCCACCATCATTCTTTCACAAACAACTCCACCGCACTCAACATTCATATTTAAAATAAGTAAATACAAGTAAGAAAATACAATGAGGAGTGTTAGAATCACTTACTTGGAACGTTTGAGCACAAAAAATTAGATCTTGATGATGGATATTGAAGGATGAGATCCAATGCAATGAGAGAATTGAGAGGAAGAGATGTGAAATGTATAATAAGAATGAGGGAAATGGAGAAAGAAAACCTGTTTTGTCTCGCATCTGTCACTTACGCCGGCAATCCTGTATATACGCCGACGGCGTATGTGACGGCGTATCATATCCACAATGTCCAGCAGCATAATCGCCGGCGGCCTTTAAACTTACACTGCCGGCCTATGTTTCTCAAAATCTTCCCGAGACGAGATGGCTGGCGGCTTATAAAGTTAAGCCGCCGGCCATTGTGATGGTCAATCTTTCCAGAATGAAGATGGCCGACGGCCATCATATTTACGCCGGCCTATGAAGTTGATCTAATTTGTCCAGAATGGTTATGGCCGGCGGCGTTGAAATTTAGGCTGCCGGCCTTAACATTAAAATAGTTGGCCGCCTAGACTTACAAAAAGGCCGACAGCTTTCTTTCTTTTTTTTTTTTTTTTTTTTTTTTTTTTTTTTTTTTTAAGAAAGAGCAAAAGAAAATCAAATACTTGGGTTAATAAAAATCAAAATATTATAAAAAAAAAAAAAATTAGACATGGGTTGCCTCCCATGTAGCGCTTTTCTTTAACGTCTTTGGCTAGACGTAACGGAACTCATTTGTATTCGGGACTTCCCAAACTGATTTCTTCAATATTGGTCACCTGAAAACCTTCATAAAAAGGTTTCAAGCGATGACCGTTTACTTTAAAAATCTTACCAGTTTGCTCGCTCTTGATCTCAATTGCACCGTGGGTGAACATTGGTGACAATAAAAGGCCCTATCCACCTAGATCTCAATTTACCAGGAAATAATTTTAATCGAGAATGATAAAGCAAAACTTTTTGACCGATTGAAAAGTTTTTTCTTGAAATCATTTGATCATGAAAAGCTTTTGTTTTTTCCTTGTAAATTTTTGAGTTTTCATAGGCATCAAGGCGAATCTCTTCAAGTTCTTGCAACTGAAGCTTTCTGTGTTCACCTGCTTCATCCAATCTCAAATTGCATTGCTTCACAGCCCAATAAGCCCTATGTTCCAACTCAACAGGAAGGTGGCAAGGTTTGCCAAACACTAGACGATATGGAGACATTCCAATGGGGGTTTTATAAGCCGTTCTATAGGCCCACAACGCATCATCAAGTCTAGTGCTCCAATCTTTTCTGTTCACATTGACAGTCTTTTCAAGGATGGATTTAATCTCTCTATTGGATACTTCAGCCAATCCATTAGTCTGTGGATGATATGCCGTAGAAGTGCGATGAGTGACATTGTACTTCTTAAATAGAGTTTCAACAACTCTATTACAAAAATGTGTTCCACGGTCACTGATGAATGCTCTTGGTGTCCCGAACCTAGCAAAAATGTGAGACTTGACAAAATCTACAACAACTTTAGCATTGTTAGTTCGGGTAGCCTTTGCTTCTACCCATTTTGACACATAATCAACTGCAAGAAGGATATAATTATTTCCAAAAGAAGAAGGAAAAGGACCCATAAAATCTATACCCCATATATCAAAAATTTCACAGGCAAGAATTGGGGTAAGTGGCATTTGATCTCTATGTCCTAAATTTCCAACTTTTTGACATCTATCACAGGATTTGCAGAACATGTAAGCATCACGAAACAAGGTAGGCCAATATAATCCACATTCTAGCACTTTACGAGCTGTTCTTTTAGGTCCAAAGTGTCCTCCACAGGCATATGAATGACAAAATTGCAAAACAGAGGAAGTTTCAACTTGAGAAATACACCTTCTAATAATTTGATCCGAGCAGTGTCTCCATAGATAAGGGTCATCCCAAACATAATATTTAGCATCACTTTTAATCTTTTCCTTTTGAGATCTAGACAATTCACTTGGCAAAGTCTTAGTAACTAGATAGTTAACAATATCAGCGTACCAGGGAGTTGTCTTTTGTATAGAAAAGAGATGTTCATCTGGAAAATCATCTTGCAACGGAACGGACTCTTCACTATTGGGGATTCTACTGAGATGATCCGCAACCAAATTTTCTGTGCCTTTTCTATCTCGTATCTCCAAGTCAAACTCTTGTAATAAGAGTATCCATCTAATGAGCCTGGTTTTGCCTCTTCTTTGAAAGCAAGTACTTCAAAGCTGCATGATCTGTAAACACAATTACTTTAGTACCAAGTAAGTATGCGGAATTTTTCTAAAGCAAAAACAACAGCTAAAAGTTCTTTTTCCGTTGTTGAATAATTGGATTGTGCACTGTCAAGTGTTCTTGAAGCATAACAAATGACATGAGGGCTCTTCCAATTCTTTGTCCAAGTATAGCACCAACTGCATAGTTGCTCGCATCACACATAATCTCAAATGGAAGACTCCAATCAGGCGGTTTGATAATTGGAGCAGAAGTCAACTTCTCCTTTAGCTTGTTGAAAGCATGCTTACAGGCTTCATCAAAATCAAACTCCACATCTTTTTGCAATAATTTGCACAAAGGTTGAGTAATCTTTGAAAAATCCTTGATGAAACGCCTATAAAAACCTGCACTGCCAAGAAAAGAACGAACTTCCCGTACACTCACGGGGTAAGGCAAAGATTTAATCACTTCAATTTTAGCCTTGTCAACTTCAAGTCCCCTAGAAGATACAATGTGTCCTAAAATAAGACCTTGATCAACCATAAAATGGCATTTTTCATAATTAAGCACAAGATTTGTATCTATACATCTTTTGAGAACTTTTGTAAGGTTAGTTAAGCATGAATCAAATGTGTCACCATAGACAGTAAAATCATCCATGAAAACTTCTATGATATTTTCTACATAATCTGAAAATATACTAACCATACATCTTTGGAATGTCGCAGGGGCATTGCATAATCCAAATGGCATCCTTCGGTATGCAAAAGTTCCAAATGGACATGTGAAGGTGGTTTTTTCTTGGTCTTCAGGTGCAACTGGAATTTGATGAAAACCTGAGTAACCATCAAGACAACAGTAGTGAGAATGTCCAGCCAATCTTTCAAGCATTTGATCAATAAAAGGAAGCGGAAAATGATCTTTTCTTGTAGACTTATTTAGTTTCCTATAATCAATACAGACCCTCCATCCATTTTGTACACGAGTGGATACCAACTCACCTTTCGAATTTTCAATCACAGTTAAGCCCGTTTTCTTAGGAACAACTTGAATTGGACTTACCCATTTGCTATCAGAAATTGGATAGATCATACCTGCATCTAGAAGTTTCAAAATCTCTTTCTTTACCACTTCCATCATAGGAGGATTCAGTCGACGTTGAACTTCCCTTGAAGGTTTGCAATTGTCTTCAAGCATGATCTTGTGCATACATGTGGAAGGGCTCAGTCCTTTGATATCAGCAATAGTCCATCCAATGGCTTCCTTATACTCTCTTAACACCCGAATTAGCTTTTCCTCTTCCAGAGTACTCAATTTGCTAGAGATGATTACCGCAAGAGTATCTTGTTCTCCCAAATATATGTACTTTAAATGCTCTGGTAAAGGTTTCAACTCCAATTTTGGTGCCTGCACAATGAAGGGAGAAGTTTTGGATTAGTAGAAGATAAATTAATGTAAGAGATACCATACCTTAATGGCAGCAACGATTCCAGTTCTTGAACAGTGTCTTCCAAGTCAGAATGAGTGACAAACTTCTTACCAATTTTCTTCAATTTCTCAGCTGTAAGGCTCTTTTCAAGTGCAATTTTCAGCCTATCTTCATCACTGAACTCAAATGATTTTGTGCTAATGGGTCAACAACATCAATTACAAAAACAGAAGAGACATCACTAGGATACTTCATGGCTTCATAAATATTAAATTTAATAATTTCACCATCAAACTCCATAGTGAGTGTACCATATGAACATCAATTTTTGTTCTAGATGTTTTGAGAAAAGGTCTCCCTAACAAAATTAAGATGAATTATGAGAATCATCATTCTCCATGTCAAGAACATAAAAGTCTGCAGGAAAAACCAACCCATTCACTTGCACTAAAACATCCTCCAAAACACCATCAGGATACACATTGGATCTATCAGCAAGTTGAACAATCACCCCTGTTTCTTTTAATGGTCCTATATTCAACAACTGATAAACTGACAATGGCATGACATTAATTGACGCTCCCAAATCACACATTGCCTTGGTAATTCCAACATTTCCTATTTTACAAGGAATGGTAAACATACCTGGATCCTTGCATTTAGGAGGAAGTTTCCTTTGAAGTATAGCAGAAATATTTTCTCCTACACTAATCTTTTCATTTCCTTTCAGCTTTTTCTTGTTAGTGCACAATTCTTTAAGAAATTTCGCATATCGAGGTACTTGTTTGATTGCATCAAGCAAAGGAATATTTACCTCGACCTTTCGAAATGTATCAAAAATCTCCTTTTCTTCTTCCAATTTCTTAGATTTTGCCAACCTAGAAGGAAATGGAGGTGTTGGCACCGTAATCCTAGACGGTTCAGCTGATGTTCCTCCCATTTGATTATCTTGAATGTGTGATTTTTCACCTCTTTTTCAGTTTCTTGATCCAAATTATTCCTGCTATCTTCTCCATCGGATTGCTGCAATTCCTTACCAGATCTCAAAGTGATAGCATTAGCACTTTGCTTAGGATTAGTAACGGTCTGAGAGGGTAACTTACCTTGAGATTCTAACTTACTCATTGATGTGGCAAGTTGACTCATCTGATTCTCCAAGTTTTGGATACTTTGCTTTGTCTCATGCTGAAATTGCTTCGTGTCATCCTGGAATTGTTTTGTATTAACAGCAAGAGATTTAACAATGTCTTCTAGAGACATCCCTGAACTCGAAGATGAAGAAGGTTGTGGTGCTTGGTTTTGTTGCCTTGGACGGTACTGTTGTTGAAAATTTTGTGGTCTGGATCCATAACTGAAATTTGGATGATCCCTCCATCCAGGATTATAAGTATTAGCATAGGGATCATACTTTCTTTGTGGTAAACCTGGAAATCCTCCAATCGCATTTGCTTGCTCATGTGAATCTTCTTGAAGTGTAGGACACATGTCAGTGGGATGATTGATAGCAGCACAAATCCCACAAGCCTTAACCTGCTGTTGATTCCCTAAGGCTATCTGTTGCACAAGAGAAGTGAGATTAGAAATTTGATTCTCAAGATGAGGAACATTTACCTCATTAACTCTTCTTGTGATTGGGTCATGACGGTATTCAAACTGTTGTGAATTTGCAGCCATTAAAGATATCAAATCCCGAGCCTGAGCAGGGGTTTTGTCTACTATTGCTCCTCCGCTTGCTGCATTCATCATTTTTCTTTCTATTGGCAGCAGACCTTCATAGAAATATTGGATCAAAAGCTGTTCTGAGATACCATGTTGTGGACAACTGGCAACCAATTGCTTGAATCGCTCCCAATATTCGTGAAGATTTTCTGTGTCCCTTTGTCTTATCCCACTAATTTCCCGTCTAATATTTGCAGCTCTTGTAGCAGGGAAAAATTTGTCCAGAAAAGCTTTAACCATATCAGTCCAAGTAGCTATAGATCCAGGAGGTAGATAAAATAACCAGTCCTTTGCCTTGTCTTTCAATGAGAATGGGAAAGCTCTTAATTTGATTTGATCTTCAGGAATCCCTTGAGGTCTCATGCTGGAACAGACAATGTGGAATTCCTTCAAATGTTTATGAGGATCCTCATTTTCCAGACCATGAAAACTTGGCAACAGATGAATAAGCCCGACTTCAATTCAATGCTACATTCAACTCCGGATATTGAATACAAAGCGGTTGTTGATTCACATCCGGTTCAGCCAACTGTCGTAGAGTCCTATCTTGATTTTCCATTGTCCTTGTTCTTGTAATATATCTTCTCTTTCAGATTCACTGGATGATTCAGACAGTTCCAGTGCTTGGTTCAAACCAGGAGATGGAGATGATGTAGTGGCGGCTTGAGCACGCAACTTGGCTTGTTTTCTCAATCTCTTAGCGGTCTTCTCAATTTCTTGATCAAACTGTAATTCACCTGTTTGAGAAGAACGAGTCATAAAAAAATAGAAACAAATATTCGACACCAATCCCCGGCAACGGCGCCAAAATTTGGTGGGTGTCGAATCCAACAAAATTAAAACCTACTTTAAAATTTGTATATAATAGTGAGTAGGTTCGTCTCCACAGGGATTGGGGTAAATTTATTTCTATTTAAGAAAGAATGCAGATGAAAGAAGATTGGGGGTTTGTTTAATCAAAAGCAATAAAGTTTTATCTCTAAAGCTAGCAATTACAAATAAGAGTTGAATTCAATAATAAGAAATCTCTAATCAAGGTGGTACTACAATTCAATTCCTAGATTCGATCATTGATGCAAAGATCATTATTCTTTTTCTGACTAGATCGGTTATAGTTTCAATATGCTCTGAAACCCTATCTCTCCTTACTGAATTGATAACTAAGATAAGATCTTTAGTTATTTCTCTTATTGATTAGATAACCCTAAACAAGCTCTTAATTTAACCTATCAATAGCAATAGAAATTAGAGAGACTACCAATCCTAATTAATAATCCATAGAGCATGAATCATTTAAATTAGATTATATATCATCACAACATGAATTAACTATTTGATGATAATCAACCACGTTGTTGTGTTACTCCTATTAGAATAGATGAACAATTACGGATTCATTATTCTAATTAACAATGTATTGTTTTGTCAATTGAACAATAGGCCTAAATTGTAACAATCAAACATAACAATAATAACAAGACAATTAGATGATATATATATAATCAGAAGAAAAGAACAATTGATTAAATCAAATTAGATCTCACAAATCTTTGTAGAATTGAATCTGTAGCAATCCCCTTGATTAGAATAGATGTTTAGCCACTCATAACTTCAAATTTTCTCTCTAGGGTTTTTCTTAACAAAGTTGTATCTAATATATGGAATTCTCAAAGAAACCCTATAGGATATTTATATACAAAAGTGAGTAATTGAAAGGTCATCATTTAGTGTAAACTGGCAGTTACACATTAAACGCTGGCGGCTAAATTATCGGCCGGCTTATCTTCATTTGCCTCTTCATTGTCCCTTGCAGTTACATGATAGGCCGGCATTTTCCCATAAAGGCCGGCGGCGTTTCTCTTTTCAAGCCGGCGTATGTTCTCATTCATGAATCCAGTGTAGCAAAGGCCGGCGGCGTTGATATATAAGCTGGCGGCCTTCATGTGTTGTCAACATCCGAGATGAAATGGCCGGCGGCTTAGATATATATGCTGCCGGCGTTTAATGTTGAATTTGTTCACTGCCGAAATTCAAGATACGCTGATGAAATCCAATAAAGGCCGGCGGCTTAAGTCATGAATGGCCGGCCTATCTTTCTGATTTTTGTTCCTTGTGTATATTTTACTCCAATTTTGTACTTTTTGCTTCTTTTGGATTCAAAGACCTGATATTCATATAAATCATGATTAAGTACCGATTCCATATAATTTCTAAAAAATTAATAACAATTAATCCAAATTAAATCCCATAAAATTAGAGTAATTTTCATCTCAACAGAGCCTAAGCTTCATCAAGACTTCCCGGTCAAGTATTGGGAGCCTTAACTTCATCAAGGCTTCCTAGTCAAGTATCGGGAGCCTTAACTTTATTAAGGCTTCCTGGGACTAAGAATAGACTAGTCTCAAAAGAAAAGAAAAAGAAAGAAAGGAAAAATCATAATAATAAGAGCAATAACAATAATATGAGCATAATAGTAAATTCATAATAATAAAATGTAATGTATGAACAATAAACAAAACATGGATATAATATTGCTTTCTTAACCTCCATGGGTTTTTAGAAAACACACACTATGTTCATGCTAAGTTACATGAACATAAAGATTAATCTACTAATATATCATATCATAAAATTTAGATATGAACAAGAACAAAGTATGAACATATTATTACTTTCCTAACCTCCATAGGTTTAGAAAACACACACTATGTTCATACTAAGCTAATGAACATAAAGAAAGCTTAGGAGATTATTGCCTATATAAGAAGAAAATAGAGAGAAATTTTGAAAGAACTTTTGGAGAGAATTTGAGATAGTATTGGTAGTGTAAGAAAGGTTGTGGAGGAAATGGATGGTATTTACAGAAAAAAGTGGAGGATAATTTGTATTAATTAAATAAGTAAAAAGTAAAATAAATATGAGTGAAAAAGGGAAGGGTCAGCGGCATACATGTGAGAGAGGGAGAGATTTTATTTTTTTGTATTTTTATTAATGAAAAATAAGATGTGAGATATGTGAAGTTATATTAGAAATGAAAATTGTAAGAAAATAGGTGTATAGGTTGTAAGAAAAAGTAGAGCTAGATAAATAGTAATCAATAGTAATGAAGAGTAAACAAGACAATTAAAGTACTTGTAAGCCCCCGTTTTCTTAACAAACCAAACTCGATTTCAGAAACCGGAATTGGAAACCGAAACCCTAAAAGAATACCTAAGGCTAGTATGGAATCTAAGAACCCTAAGTCCAGAAAAATCGAGACAAAACCTTGGAATAATAAAAAAATGAGTTAGCTTTACAATATAGACCTAGATAATATATTGAAACATAAAAAGATCATATTTTAAAAAAATTCATCCATTTTGAACCTGATCGGGATCTGTTTTCCAAAACTGGTCCCTGGTGCTCCAAAATTGAAAATTATCCCGTAGGACCCTTTAGAACTGAAATTTAATAAGGAATTCAAAAATATAATCATAAGAATTTTTCGGTTTATAAAAACTACAATTTAGTCCTTTTATCATATTTTCATTACTACTGGTAATTTAATTATCTAATCTACTTTTTGATTTCTAATCATCACTACTCACAAAGTACAACCAACCATACCTATTCCTTACATCCTTAAAACTAATCTCTTACATTTTTACATACTATTTCTTACAATTTACTTTTCCAATACAATTTTATTACTTAAATTACTTAATTTAATTTTAAAACTTACATACATAACACACATATCTCTCCCTCTCTCCCCATCTATCTAGAACCAGTGCAACCCCCCTTCTTTTATTAATTACACAAACCCTAATTCCATTTCTATATAAACCCCTTTATACCTTTCACTTTACACTTTCTTTCCTTCTTCACTATATCAAACTTTTGAAAAAAAAAATTCTCTTCTCTCTCTTCCCTTTTTGTTGCCATGAGCCCCCTCCCTCCACACACACACACACAAATTTTTCTTCAAGTTTTCTTGTTCCAAACACTCAATAGGTAATAGATCTAAATCCTACCACAAATAAAACATATAATGGCAAGATCATACATGTGTGATTCCACCAAAATCCTCATGAGTTTTATGCAAGGGATGTGGAAACACTTGAACATGATGTTCATGCCATCACAATGTTGTGGATCTCTTTATTTAAGTTGTTTTGGTATCTTTTTGCTATATTATTGCTATATTTTTTCATATTGATATTTTTGTGAATATATCTTGCTACTAACCTCATCATCATAATGTTTTATCTTGCATTTGCATCCATAACATAAATATCATCACAAATCTATTTTTTTTTAAGTATATAAATGCCATAAATATTTGTTTTTTGTGAATACAAGACTTGTAATATGATGGTATTAATGAAGATGTTGCCAAAAGCTCAAGATCTATTTTTGTTTCCATCAAAAACAAATTTTTAAATTCTGATTTAAAGAGGTACCCATTTTGAAAACCTATTTTTCAACTTCAAAATGAGGATTTATATGAAATATTAAGGGCTTATGGAATAAGTATTATAAAGGAATGATTTTGATAAGTTAAATCTAGTTTTACTAAGAGATATTTTCAAAATAAGAAAAGTTTACAAAAGTTAAGTTAGAACTTTGTCTCAACTCCAACAAGAACAAAATTCGTAACTAGGAGGAGTTAATATGTAAACACCTATTTTCCAACCCCAAAATAAGAGTTTTACTGAAAAAATGGAAGTCTTAGGGAATAGGTTTGATTTGGACTTAATTTTAGAAAGATTAAATACCCAAGAAATAACCTTAAAACAAATTAACAAAAATTCGGATTTGGAAGGGAACCATATTTAAACACCTATTTTCAAATTCCAAAATGAGGATTTTAATTGAGAAATGGAAGCCTTTGGGAATAGGTATAGTAAGGATTTAATTGTGACAAGAACAAGTGAATTTTATCAAAGAATATTTCTTAAAGATATGAGAAGTTTCAACACAAAAATCAAACTCTATTTTCATCACCAACAATTTGAAATTCGTAACTAGGCAGGACCCCTATTTAAACATCCATTTTTCAACTCTTAAATGAAGAAATTTCTTAAATTAGTGATGGTATTAGACATATAGATCATCAAGGCTTTATTTTAGCAAAAATAAAGATGATTTTTCAAGAAACAAAACTAGTTTTTGTAAATCAAGTATTCTTGAAGTTTTCTCAAAGTAAAAATTATCTAAAAATTCTTTTAACCAAGTATCATCAAGAACATACATATAGATAGCTCATAACATGTCATTCATGATATTAACTTGTTGATATTGCTTGTACATTAAATGTACATGGTAGAAACAATGTAACTTTCACAAAACAATTTCGGAAAACATGATCCTTGCCTACTGATCAGATCAGATCTGAAATTTTTGAGACCTAAAAGTTTTCAAAACTCAGGAATAACATTAGAATTAGATAGAACTTTCAAAGTAGATAGAAAGTGACTCCTTATTTGTGAAGTTTCAAGTTAAAATGACCAAGTTATGACCGTTTTAAGTTGAAATTTCTATTAACCACGAAAATTGGTGATTCATTTTAAGTTTATGAAATTTCGAATTAAAATGACCAAGTTATGACCGTTTGTTCTGAACGTTAGGGATGGTGCATTTAATCATGTTGGTTATCTGTGATCCATAAATGGTATGAATGAAATGAGTTGCCCGTAAGCCATAAAACGGTACAGTTAATGGGATGCCTATGAGCCATAAAACAGAATAGTAATTCAAAGTTAGTACCGCATGATTTGTTAATCTACTAAACCCGAATGGAGGGCGAAAATCAATTCAACATATCATTTCCAGTTGATCACATGTCTTGTATGCCCATGTTGTTGTTGCATTTCATATGGATGATTAAACAACTTGATTATATGAAATTTTTGAATGTGTATAGTTTGGAAGTGTTTACCTACTAAGCTAGCATAGCTTATACCTCCATGGCTTCATTTGGTTGCAATTTCTATATCTATGATTGCGACCCAAGAATTGGCCAACTCAACTAAAGCAAGAATAGGAGTTTTCCCTAGAAGTTTATATTTAGCTTTTGTATAGACTTCCATAGAAAACCTTAAATGCTTGAGTTGATATAAAAAACTATTACTTTGACTTATTATTATTTTGCGGGGGAATGCCCCTCAGTATTTTGTAAATGATCTTGAATATCGATGGTTTGTATTTTTATGCTTTTTTTTTTATCAAATTAAAATATCTATCTCCAATTATGCAAGTATTCTATTGTCATAAGGAAATGTCTTGCATCCAATACAAGACTTTTGAATGACTATGGTAGTGATTCCTAAGTTTAGTATTATATGCAGTAGACTGTTACGTTTAGGGTACCCTTTAGGGTGTGACAGTTTAAGTTGGTATCAGAGCAGTAAAAATATAAAGCATAGCAATAGAATTTAAAAGCTTAACGTGTATAAGTAATTAAATCTTAGTGTAAGAAAGGAGCTAAAAGTCTAAACTAACTAGAAATCTTTTCTTGGTATAGGTTTCCTTAGGAGAAACAAGGGAGAAAGCAAGAACGTTTCTGAAAGGGAATGGAGAGACCTTTATGTGTTGCAGCCTAAGATTAAGGACCTTGTGTAAGGATTTTGCATTGGCTAAGAGACCTAGAACTCTAAAAGAAATGTATGTGATAGGGAAGAGAGGACTTAGATACACTAGATAGGAGAAGGTAGTCAATCAAATAAGATATGATCCGATAAGGGGGAGGAAGTGGATGATGTTAGAAACGATTTATGCAGTAGAAAGAACTATGGTAGATTATGGGAATGAGCCTATGTTAAGAGAAGCTACCTTTGTCCTAAAAAAGAAGGAAAATCCTCCCTATCCCAACTTCCAAGTGTGGAGAAGTTTAAGACCCATATATGTGTATGCTCATGATGACTTATTGAATCATAGTGATTAGTTTGATGCGGATGCAAGGAACCATTTTTATTGGCATGGGGTATATTTGGATATTTTACCGACACCTACAGAAATTCAAGCGCCACACCCGAGTGAAATAGGTATGCAAATAGAAAATGAGCCAATGGAAGAAGATGGTAATGAGGGTGAAAGTGAAGAGGAGGAGGAAGAAGACCCAAAGGAGGACCCGAATTATATTGATAAGGAAGGAAATAGAACACCACAACCTATTAGGATTAAGGAGGATCCCAACCATGAACTAAACCCACCTAATATGGATTTTGACCAAGATCTTCAGATTCTGGATAGCAACAGAGTAAAGACCGAGAATGAGTTAGACTCTACCCTTTGGAAGGATATATATGAACATGGTGAAAACTTTAGTTGCAAGTGGAATAACCATCAGTCTTGTGGAAACTAAAACTTCTGAAGAAAGAATTTTAAGAGAAGCTAGAGCAACGGCTAAAAGAATTTGGAATGAAGTAGGGGAGGAAGTAATGAGAGAAGGAAATAGGGAAGATGAGGATAGGACAAGAGATGAAGAGGAGGAAGAATCTAATCAAGAAGAATTGACGTGGCCACCTAGGAGGAGGAGATTAACTGTGAGGACTTACTTGAGCCAATTTGTTCGAAGTGATGATGGAGGCTCTTTTAGTAGGGACCGTCCTTCAACCCCAACCCCAGGAGACTCTTATGAAGGAAAAAGAAAGGGATGGTGAGCATAATCCAAAGCAGTCCAACTAAAATTTTGCAACAAGCAATGAGGAATGCCAAGTTGCTTCTATGTTATCTTTAGGCAGCCCTAGTGTGTTTTGTCTTTAGTCTCTTGTTTCTTGTTTTTCTTTTTGGTCTAGTAAGAAGATGTGTTTTGGATAGGTTTAGGTTAGTCGAATGGCATGGATTACATGTTTTGAAGGCATAATGTAAATGTAAGACTCGACCAATTGTAAGGCCTTCGTAATATCTAATGGAATCCTATATGTACATGTTTTAAATAAAGATCTTACGTTTTCCTAAACAAGAGACATAAACAAAAATTAAGAATGTAACTAATTAAGAGAGTTATGGATGCCATATCCTTAGAGATCTGTAATCAATAGTAAGACGCACAAACATCATTGCATCCATTGCATCATTATGATTAATTTCTTTTCGCTTGATTTCATAATTTGAATTATAATTTAAACTCTACATATTGGACTTGTAAATTTAAAATTGCATGACTTGGATTTCATGATTTGAATTTTATAATGACTCGCTTGAAGTTTCATTTGATTCTTTGATTTTGCAATTTTTAAACTATGCCTTTGAGACATAACTTAAAGAAAACCTTAAAAACTTACGTAATAATGTATAAATAGACGACCTCGAAGAAACTGCAATCATGAGTGGGAAGCTCCCCAAAAAAGCAAAAGCAGTAACAATAATCAACCTGCTGTACCTCAACAGAATCAATAAGGGGTAGCACCCTAGAACCCATAAATGGATATGATGAATGCAATTGGACAGCTAGCTCACCTTCTAAACACTTTCATCCAAAATCAAAATCAAAACCAAAACCAAAATCAAAACCAAAGTCAAAACCAAAACCAAAATCTAAATCAAGGCCAAAGTGTACAAAATTCCGCATCGCTACCACTAGTGGAGCATCGTGAAGTAATTGCCGAAGCTCCAGCAACACATGCGGAACATTCATATAATGCACCTTTACCAGCACTATCACCTTACCGAAGATCTCATCGAAGTTCTTTACCAGATTTCATAAAGAGTAATCGGTACTTTGACGGAGCCTTTGGCAAACTAGATGAAGCTGAGGACTGGCTGGCTCAGATCAAGTGGTCTTTTGCAGCCTTTGAGGTTTCGCTTTACCTTCAGTTAGACTATGAGACTAACATGCTCAAATACATTGCTAGATTTTGGTGGGAATAAAAAAGAAGGAGCTTAATACCACCGATTACATGGGAATCTTTTCATCGAGAATTTTTGGAGAATTATTTCCTTTCTAGCTTAAGTGTAAGATATAACATAGATTTTGTGCATGTGAAACAAAGAGGAAGAATAGTGGAGCAATATGAGACTGAGTTCACTCATTTGCTACAATATGCACCTGAATCCTTCAAAAGCAACAAAGAGTTGAAAAGATAAGTATTTTTGGGAGGTCTAAATGAAGACCTGATAATTAAATTGGAGGAACTTGGAATGAAAACTTATCTGGAATTAGTGGAAAAGGCTCAAATAATAGAAGGAGCAAGGAAAAGAAAATATCGGATGTTGAAAAAGAAAGTCTTTAAGAAGAGGCAGTTTGATCCATAAGTTTAGGATTCAAGGGCAAAAGATACAGGCCTTACTATGGATTTAGAGACAGTGGAAGTGGGAAGCCTAATTCGGCAAAGGTGAATGTTACTTGTTGGAAGTGTAAAGAGGCACACTATCCTAGACAATGCCCATAGCTAAAGAACAAGTGTTTCTTTTGTGGCAAATTTGGTCACATGGCCTATGCCTACTCGAAAAAGATAGATGTCACTTGCTTCACATGTAAAGAAAAGGGACACCTTGTAACAGAATTCCCACAAAGGAAGAATGTGGCAACTCAACCTTATGGAGCACTTGGTAGTGTAAGCACAGTAAAGAGTGGGAGTAAAGATGGAAGCCATGCAGCATCAGCCATGCACAGAATGAGACTCTATAACTTCAAAGATGGATGGTGGAAGAAGAGCATGATAAGGAGATGGAACTAGCAGCCTCGGACCAAAGAGGAGAGAATGATGTCGGTTTAGTCACAGGTTAGCCATAAAACCCTCTTTTAATTAAAATTTCCTTTTAATTATCAGTTTTCTAATACGTAAAACTATTAAAGAAAAGCTAAAACTCCAAAAAACAGGATAGAAAAGTAGTGAAGACAATGTAGGTGAAAGTAGTAATTAGCGTTTATTGAACACAAGACACATATGGTGAATAGAAGTAGGGCCTATGTGTTGTTCAATACTGGAGCAACACATTCGTTCATCACTATTAGTTTGGCTAGACAGCTTGGTTTACCAATAGTCATGACTACCTCTAGCCTATGAATCAAGACACCACAGGAAGTGTCGTGTCATCTTGGGAGACGTTGAAAGATTATCCATTGAAAATTCAAGATCTGATAGTGCTAGAAATGAGTAAGTATGAGGTCATACTCGGCATGAGTTGGTTAGCCATGGTTAAAGCTATTATGGATTGTCGAAAGAACATAGTAAGTTTTAATGATCAATATGGGAAAGAAGTAGAGTTTGTTGGAGAGACCATAATCCCAAGAGGAAATGGGTTAAACTCTTTTGAGTTAATGATGGAGGATAAAGAAATAATGCCTATTGAGAGTACCTCTAGTGAGGAAGAACCATGAGAGGTAAGAATATACCGATTGTGCATGAATATTTGGATGTATTTCCAAATGTGTTGCCTGGGTTACCCCTAAAGAGGGAAATTGATTTTGAATTCGATTTGGCTCCGAATACAGAACCTATATCGAAGGTGATTTGCTTAAAATGTGTATAGAAAATATGAGTACGAATACTACCAGTAAGTATACTGGATCTGATCAAGTAATACAAAAGTGAGTAAAGTATCGTTCCCACAAGGATTAATTTAACTACTAGATCGATATTAGCTTTAACTGATATTTAGGCAATCGAATTATATCAATCTAAACTAATTAACTAATTTTAATTTAACTTAATAACTATTGATGAATGCAATGAGATTGTTAGAGAGATATATTAGATAAATGTGGGAAGCAGCAGAATCCACCCTAATCTTTGCTAATCATATTGAAGTTATATTATATGAATAGTTTGCATTGTGGATATTGGTGTGAAATTGTCAAAACCTAAAACTATCAAGTTATAGTAACCACAAAATAATCTACTAGCTTCCGCTAAATAAATTATCAATGAAATCAAATTCACAATTATAAACCATTCGATTCTACAATTTTCTGATGCTCTAAATCAACTTCTAATTCCTTAGTGAGAAATTAACATAAAACATTGCATGAATTACATAGAACAATTTCTAAATCAGATTAAACTTCACCACATCTGTAGTTGTTGTTTAATCTTAATTCATGAAATCCTATGAACCCTAATTCTTCTTCTGAATTATTAAAATTCTTATCAATCCAATTTCATACAAAAAAAAGATAGATAATCAGGATTCATTACTAATATTCCATAATTCTAACAATCTTATAACATAAATTCAAAAATCATTTTAGCAAGATTAGGATTTCATCACTTCCCATAAGAAAAAATTTAGCTAATCATGGATGATGATTCAATAATCATAATAGAATATGCAATTGATATCATTTTGAACAAAGAAATAAGGTAAATGAATTGCATAAGAAAAGAGAGATCATATATCACCAATTCAAGTATCAAAATCTTCAATTACAAATTCTTAGAAGCTTCAAATCTCTCACAATTCTCTATGAAGTGCTAAAAACTATTTTATCCATGTACTGAATGTATTCTGAAATGTTTCTCTGATTTTACTGATGAAATTAGAGGAGGGAAGTCCCCTTTATATAGGAAAAATTTTGAGAAAAGCATTAATGGAAATTTGCAGTTTCAACATGTACGTCGGCAGTTACAATTTCTATGCCGGCGGTTTTGATGCGGCGTAAAGTCTCTCTCTTGATCGCACCGGCAGTGTATTGGTAGCTTTTGTCTTCAGTTACAAATGTAGGCTGCTTGTACGCTGACATCTTAGAAATGGATCTAATCGGCGTATATACAAAGAAATGAAACGTTGGCCATTTTTATAAGGAAAGTTGTCTTAAAGTCGAGGGCTTTTGTGATGACTTAGGCAATGCATTCTAATTCGACCATTCATTTGTAACCTAACACTCATGTTTGATTATGTCTCCTGATCTTCAACCTACACTGCCTCAAGGCCGGCGGCTTAACATCTGGCGTACATTATAACTCCTTCTGCACTGGCAACTTTTAAGCTTTGATCTGGTAGCTTACAGTCTATGCTGTCCTGTTCACCTTCTACGCCGACGGCTTATATGCTGCGTACATTAAAATGAAAGAAGGCTTGTAAGGCCAGTAGTGTATGCAACGTATTTGAGGAGTGCAAACCTATTCATCTTGTAAGCCTCTCAATGCCGGCGGCTTTGATTCCCAAAAAGCCGACATTGAAGAAAATTTTTTATTCCCAAAAAGCTAACATTTAAGAAAATTGCAGAAGCTGGCATCTTCTTCCTTCTACATTGGCGGTGTTGAGCTAGTTTGTTTAGCTTTCCACTGTCTACATCGCCTCAAGGCCGACAGTGTAGAGGCAGCCTTAAGATTTTTCATTCTGAGCATCAAGAAGGCTAGCTGTACGCCGACGTACCCCCTAAGTTTTCCTATTTTCATTTGAAAGTTGCTTGTTTTGTTTCCCTTTGTCCAAATTAGACCTGAAACATGAATTTTAACCAAAACAAGTACCCATTCTAACAATTTATGATAAGTTTATCACAAATTAAACATCAAAAGTTGTATAAAATATGATCTTATAAACTCCCTCATACTTGAGCTTTTGCTTATCCTCAAGCAAAACAATTAATAACAAAACTCTTAAAATCTGTCATAAATAGTACAATTGTTCTAATTTAAGCATCAATTCTTTAACTTGCTTTTCTTTTACCTACTGCTCTAACCACACTAGTTTCTTGTAATTAGAGTACTTTAATCAAAATTTAGGAGTTAATCTAGATAAAACAAGTTTTAATCTCAGTTTTTAATAAAAGAACATTCTATTCAAAAGTAGATGCACAATCCACTAAGGAAAAATACTCATTTAGACTTCATTGGACTTTTAGCTTATATATATACTCTTAGTAACAACAAATGAAAGCGTGCGGTATCTACTTTTTCCTTAGATTTTCTCCTTCTTTATTACAAGTCTCCTTTTATTTGAATCTTTGCATTCATTTTTCTTTTCTTTATACAAGCATTTATTTTCTTTTTGGGAGGCTTTTGCCTCCATTTTTTTTTTCAAAGTTCATGAATTGAACTTTTGCCTTTCTTCGCTTCTTGTTATAGTGAGTTCATTGAGTCGGCTCATCCCAAGCTCATCACCTAAGTGACCAAGTTTTAAAGGACCCCTAAGAATTTTTCCTCACTTTAACATTCAATTTTAGGTACTCATAACTCAAATACTTAAGTCATTGAAGTAGAGGCTATGCTTGTTTTTTTCTTTTTGAATGCAATAACAAATCAAAGACTTATTTTTATAAAGGATCACTAAGTTAAAAGTTTCATTTGCTTCTTTCACTAAATGTTATAATTCAAAGAGTATATACAAACTAAAATTTCCTAAAAGTAAACCTGTTTATTTTTCTCAAAAGGATTTGACCAATTCTTAAATTTCCAATTACAAAGTTAAGAATAAAGTAAACTTGTTCCTTAAGGATTTGGCAACTCAATTTCAACTAAGTAAACTAATCACAACAGCAGGTGAGTAAAATACTTTAGCAAGTTATTTTCATTGTTTCTTTGTTTATCAAATGCTTTTAATCATTACTTTATACTATCTCTAAATTTCAAGAGATTTTAGAAAAATTTTAGCAAAATTTCGCCATAATTTTCTTTCAAACCAAAAATATAAAGTGGATGTTTACAACTAAGATCAATCCTATCAAACAATCAACAATCTAAACAGCAAATCAATTTAAATAGCATATCATATTCACAACTCCGTTTCAGAATTTCAATTCAATTTATCCCTTCTCCCACGCTTCAATTAAACAGTGTCTTCACTGTTTCATAGATATAGAACAGATGAAAAAAAGATAAAAAAAAATTGAAACCTTTGTATTTTCCTTTTGAATCAGAGTCAGCAAAACTCAGGGCAAAGAGAGATTGCTTGTTCATCCTTGTAATCTCTACAAAAGAAAAATAAAAGCAAAAATAATAAAAACTATCTAATAAGTACAGATCAAAGTGAGTCTACCCATAGGGACTTGGGTGCTCATAATAAATACAAGCCAATATGGATAATAAAAATCAACAAATGAGAGCTAGCAGGATCTCTAACTCTCTGGCTTTGGACTAGCTCTGCTGGTGCGCTTTGGGCTAAGTCTCTGAGTATCTCCTAGGCTAGCTATGTGAGTGTGTTATGAGCTAAGTCTAGCAGTATGCTTTGAGCTATGCCTAGACTCAGTAGAAGTCTCATAATTCATCTCAGCCCCTTTCTTTAGATTCAAGCAGCAAATTGCAGTCTTCACTGCCTCAAAAATCATCTTCCTAAACCTCTTATTCTTCTTGTTCTCCTTAATTTGTCTTTCCTTGAGCTCCTGATTTTCCTTCTTCAAACCCTGGATATCTAGCCTAAGTTGGTCCATATCATATGCTGAAGCAGTACTTGTAGGAGGAGGAGGAGCAGAAGAGGATGGTATATCAGTAGGAATATCATCAGGAAAGATATCCTGAAATTCTAACTCCTCTACAACTGGTGACTGAACTCCTCTAAGGTTTTGAACCAATCCCCAGCCTCTGAAGGGTGCTGATGAGATCTTCTTACTTTCCAATATCTCATCTCCTTAAGGCTCCTTAAAGATCCCCATACCCTCTAACAATCTGGTGATATAACCACCACAGAACAGGAGTTTGGTCCTGGTATCATCAGCCTGCCTATAGATAAAATTTGTTATCTCTACCCCCAAATCAATTCTATAGCCTTTAATAAGGCTATAGAGATAAAACATATCAAATGTAGTCACTTTGCTGTGACCAGTCTTCTTGCAGCTCAGTGTGTGTGCGAGAATGAGGTGGAACAACTTATGCTCAACAGCAGAAAATGTGGTGGCCAATGACTTTGAGGAAACAAATGGCTCATTAGCTCGCTCAGGAGGAACAACTGATACCAGTAAGCCTCCTATGTCATCTGATGTTCTCCCTCAGGCCAAGTGTCAAGCAGATGCAAATTCTCTTCCTCCTCTTCATATAAACCCAAGAGTTTGACTTCCTTAATCTCTCCAAACACTTGAAACTGAAAAGTAGACTAAGCTTTGTCAAGTAAACTCTTCGGTGTAGATAAGAACTCAATGGTCAAGTTCTTATATGCTGGGTCCCAAAAATCAAACAATCTTATCCAAGCTGGATCTTGGATTATACTTCTAACTCTGTCAGTCAATCCATATTCATCCAACAAACTCCAATCTAGATATTGGGTGTTCAGAGAACCCATCTTCAGTAGCCTCTTCTTCCTATCCTTTGCATACTGCTGACTAGATAATAGATTCCTAATCTATGAACTAGAAGTAGAAGCGTCAGTTGTCTTCTGCTTTTTCTGCTTATGAGCCATTCCTGCAATAATATTAAGGAAATCATTACTCACAATTTAGCAATATCAGAATTGTATTTGAAATAAAGCCTATGCCTAGTGAATCATGTCATAACATTAAAGAACAAGGCTTAGCACAATTCTAATAATCCTAGTGTAATTTTGTTGAATGCACTCCTAATATATGCCTAATGCATTTCACCACTAAGTTTAACCAAATTTGAGATCTTGGGCATATCAAACAATGAAGCATATGGCATGGAATTTGTGTTAAAAAAATGTACACTTGCAAAATAGGCTCAAAGCTGGCAGCTTAGATTAGCCAGCTTAGACATGAACGTTAGAAATTCAAAGTTCACTAAGAGAAGTGTCAATTGTGATTTTCGAAAAAATTTTCATCAAAATTCTTTTAAACACTTCTAAAACCTATTCAATCTTCAAAATTTTCACAAATTCTAATTCTCATGTTTGAATTGGAGCAATTAACAACAATTAGAGCTAGATCATAGTATAGAAATCCATTTTATTCAGCTAATTTCATTAAAATCACAAAAGCCCCAAATTTCGAATTTTGAATTTCAAATTACATTGTCAATCAAGAACCTTAATTTATGGAATGAACCACAATTCATGAATCAATTGAGCAGCAAATGAAATTAATCATGCAATGATCTCAAATCCAACTCCAAAATTTCATTGAAAACATTTCATCCACCAATTCTCATCTAAATCCGAATAAGATAACCCATCCACCAATTTGAACAATCCAATTCACCAATCAACAAATTTAAACCATATATGAGAACAATTGCATTAAAGAACAAATAAAAAGCATTAGATTAGGGTACTTTCTTGTTTAAAATGAATCCCAGAAAGTGGGAGGATGAATGGAGGATTGGGAGTGCGTGAGTGAGAGTGAGAGTAGTTAAATGTGAGAAATGAGGAAAAGAGAGATATATATACCTACTAAAAATTGAATTTATAGAGCAAACGCCGGCATTTTTATCGAATAAGCCGGCGGCATAGATGCTGGTGTATCAAAATTTAATTCTTGCCAAGAGCAAATGACCGGTAGCTTTCCCATGTGCATTGCCGGCATACAGGTCTATACCGGCTTCAAAGCTAGTGGCTTTAAAACCCAGACGCTAGCTTTGGTCGGGGTTAACAACACTTGAAATAGGATGTTTACGCCGCCTTAAACACAGGCAGCGTAAATGTTATGGAGCCGGCGTTCTAATTAATTTGGACTTATTTGCAAATGCTGGCTTTAAGCCAACGATGTTGAATTTCTAAGTGCCAGCGTTTTTATATTTTTTATTTTATTTTATGTTTAGATTAAGCCCAAAAAATTTTAGTACTCTAAAAAATTAGAATACTTACCTTGTAATTCCTTAGAGCTTTTTCAATATGACCAAATTGTTCCTCATTATCTCTTTCTTCAAAAATTGCATCTCCCTTGTCAGTTAAAAACTCAATTTCGCTCTTTTGATTGATCTGTACATACTAAAAATTAAGTTAGCAAAAACAAAACAAAAATACTACTTTAAGTTAGACATGTGTCTCTTAGCCCGACTTTGTCAATTCTTGTCATGATTCCTCAAAATGTATGACAGTGGTAGCATTATCATGGTTTTCCCCTTCATAATAATGTTTGAGCAGATGTCCATTCACCTTGCAAGTCCGATTATCATCAGTTTTCAATTCTACTGCACCACAGGGAAAAACTTTTTCAATTTCAAATGATCCTGACCATCTTGATCTTGACTTTCCTAGAAACAACTTCAAACGAGAATTATAAAGTAAAACTTTTTGTCCAATCAAAAACTCTTCCTTAGTAATGTTTCTATCATGCCATTTCTTTGCTCGTTCCTTGTAGATACGAGCATTTTCATAAGCTTCATCCCTCCATTAAGTCAATTGATTTAATTGAAGCAATCTCTTCTCACTAGCAAGTTTTTCATCAAAATTTAAGAATTTTATGGCCCAATATGCCTTGCACTCAAGTTCTACAGGAAGATGACATGATTTACCAAAAACGATCATAAATGGGGACATTCCAATAGGGGTTTTAAAAGTAGTTCTATAAGCCCATAATGCATCATCTAATTTTGAAGACTAATCTTTTTTAGATGCATTAACAGTTTTTCCCAAAATTCTTTTAATCTCCCTATTAGATACCTCAACTTGTCCACTGGTTTGTGGATGATAGGGGGTAGCAATTTTGTGTGTAACTCCATATTTTGACAAAAATTTTTCAAATTGCTTGTTACAAAATGTGACCACCCATTACTAATGTCAGCTCTAGGTACCCCAAATCTGGTAAAAATATTCTTTTTTCAAAAATCTTAAAACTAGTCAGGCATCATTTATTTGTAAAGCAACAACTTCAACCCATTTTTTAAACATAATCCACTACCACAAGTATATATTTATTTGAAAATGATGAGGGAAAAAGACCCATGAAGTCATTTCCCCATACGTCAAAAGTTTAATTACGAAGATGTTGTTTTGTGGTAATTTATGTTTCTTTGAAATGTTACCAGTCCTTTGGCATTGAGCACATGACACTATGTATTTCCTGCAATCACAAAACAAATTAGGCCAATAAAATCCAAATGATAAGACTTTAGCTGCAGTCCTTTGAAGACCAAAATGACCTCCTGGTTCTTTTGAATGACAGTGTTCAATAATCCTAAGTTGTTCAGATTCAGGAACACAGCGTTTAATTACTTGATCAACATTTCTTGAACACATATGGTTCATCCCAAACGTAACTTTTCACATCATGCAAAAACTTCTTCTTTTGTTGATAAGACAAACCATATGGAATGATTTTACTAATCAAGTAATTAACATAATCAACATACCAAGGCAAACGTAGGATCTCTACTACATGCAGTTGTTCATCAAGAAACTTTTCATTGATAGTAATATCTAAACTATCAGATTCTAGTCTAGACAAATGATTCGCAATTACATTTTCAGTTCACTTCTTATCTTTGATCTCAAGATCAAACTCTTGTAGTAGCAATATCCATCTAATTAGCTTAGGTTTTGCATCAGATTTAGCAAACAAATATTTCAAAGTAGCATGATCAGTATATACTATGACTTTAGATCCTATCAGGTAAGGTCTAAACTTATCACAAGCAAATATAACAGCAAGAAGCTCTTTCTCAGTTGTGGCATAGTTTCTTTGAGCTTCATTCAAAGTCCGAGTAGCATAGTATATAACATGAAACAAATTACCTCTTCTTTGACCCAATACTGCTCCCACAACAAAGTCGTTGGCATCACACGTGAGTTCAAAAGGAAGCTCCCAGTCAGGTGCAATAATCACTGGTGTAAATGTGAGCTTTTCCTTCAATAAATTAAATGCCTGCAAACATTTGTCATCAAAATTGAAGACATAATCTTTTTCAAGAAGATTACACAAAGGTCTAGAAATTTTAGAGAAGTCTTTTATGAATCTTTTATAGAAGTCAGCATGTCCTAAGAAACTTCTGACTCCCTTAACATTTGTGGGTGGTGGCAACTTCTCTATTATTTCAACTTTAGCTTTATCAACCTCAATTCCTTTTTCTGAAACTTTGTGACCTAACACAATTCCTTCTCTTACCATGAAATGACATTTTTCCCAATTTAAAATCAGATTTGTTTCTTTGCATCTGTTAAGAACATTAGCTAAGTTTACTAAACATGCTTCAAAAGACTTTCCAAAAACAGAAAAATCATCCATGAATATCTCAATAAAATTTTCAAGCATGTCAGAAAAAAATGGGCATCATACATCTCTGAAATGTAGCAAGTGCATTGTAAAGACCAAAGGGCATCCTCCTAAAGGCAAACGTACCATAGTTACAGGTAAAAGTGGTTTTCTCTTGGTCATCAAGTGCTATGGAAATTTGATTAAAACCAGAGTAACCATCTAGAAAACAATAATATTCATGCCTGCAAGTTTCTCTAACATCTGATCAATGGATGAAAGGGGAAAATGATCTTTCCTTGTGGCATCATTTAACTTCCTATAATCAATGCAGACTCTCCACCCAGTCACAGTGCGAGTAGGAATCAATTCATTCTCCTCATTTTTCACTACAGTCATACCACTTTTCTTTGGGACAACTTGAACTGGACTAACCTATTTACTATCAGAGATAGGATAGATAATACTTACATCAAGTAGTTTCAGAACTTCCTTTTTTACTACCTCTTTAAGTGTTGGGTTAAGTCTCCTCTACGATTGAACTATAGGTTTGTACTCAGCTTCCATCAGAATCTTGTGAGTGCAAATCATAGAGCTAATTCCCTTGATATCAGCAATAGTCCAACCAATCGCTTCTTTATGCTTCCTTAGAACTTCAAGCAGCTGCTGCTCTTATTCACCTATCAAATAAGATGAAACAATTATTGGCAAGGTATTTCTAGTTCCTAGAAAAGCATATTTCAAATGTATAGGAAGAGGTTTAAGCTCAAGATTTGGTGCTTGTATCAATGATGGTATTGGCTTGCTTTCACTAGTGCCTAGCTCCTCATAATATTTGGTTTTAATTTGAGGCACTAGATCAACTTCTTCCTCTTGCTCATCATCACTCCAATTATCCGGATCTCTTAGCATAAATTTCATAGTTTCTACACCTGCTTTTTCTTCAACAGACTCAGAGATAAACTCATCAATAATATCAATTGTCACGCCCCAAAGGGTATCCTAAATGTGGTAGTCCGCCGTATACAATATTAAAGCCTAGAATGACTGCCTCAGTCATGTGAAGGCTTCCATACTATGTACAAGGCGTCTAACACATAGAGGAGACACATTGGAGAGATACATTTTATATTGATACACTTGAGTAATAATGTAAAGGAAATACAATTCACTATACTACAGATACAAATCACTATACTTCATATATGAATCACTATACTTCAAAATACAAATCATTAAACTTCAATTACATTCATCCACAGACTTCCCTACATAAACTGTTACAAGGCAAAACATAAAACCTAGCTGATAACTTCAAACATTCTTATTCTTTGCCGAAATCCCGTAGCCATTCTCGACTCCAACCATCTCGGTCTCCACTTAGCATTCTTGAGATAACATGTTCATTCAAACATCTATTGGAGTATAAGCTACACTAGCTTAGTGAGAATTCCTTTAATTCCATACCATAACAAGCAAGTTATAATCAACCATATGCTATGCATGAACAAACAATGAGCAAACAATTATGTACGGGTATCCGAAACCCATACACAGAATGGATTTACGCCCTTCGTATCTTGGGTTAGGAATGGTATTGAAGTCTACAAAACCGCTGCTAGACCCCAAGCCCTCGGCTCATAACACTCGACTCGGCTAGGCTCACTCATGGAATGCATCCACATGCGCCTTAGTTCCCATGAATGAGCTCTGATACTGGCCTCGTTTTCCAAACGAGTCATCATCAGACCATACCGATCAACCTGCGTAGGAGTAGCACACTACCAAATGCAATATGTCCGATGCGATGCATGACCAATTTAAGTTTTGCTTAGGTCAAAATATTTATACATTCTTTAGAGTAACCAACCAATATCATACACATAACAAAAATAATATGAACAATGCAGTTATCCAATCGAATCATGGTTTCGATATGCTTTAGTATTCTTTGGCATACATTCATCACAGTCTCATCATATATCCCATCCCCATTTATATCGATTTTTATCTTCTTCCTATAATTCTAATGCACTAGCTATAAGCACAAACAAAGTAACAAAATAAGGAGAAAACTCACTTGGCCATTGGATCACCGGTCTCTTAGTAAAAGTAATCTGGTGGTAGGGAATCATCGATTTCGGGATCACCTAAAAAGGAAGAAATACTCTAATAAGTATTTCATCACTTAACTAATCCAAACTATCTTATATAAACTATCAAATTCGAAATTCTCGTCCTAAGCAGGAATTCCAACTTAAAACGGCCATAACTTGGTCATTTTAACTCGGAATTTCGCAAATTATATATCGATTTCTATCTACTTTGAAATATCTATCTAATTATAATATTATTTTCAAGTTTTGAAAACTTTGAAGCTTCGAAAAGGTCCAATCTATAGCAATTTCCAATTCCGAAAAATAGTTTTGTAAATGTTTGAAATGTTCCTACTATATAGATTAGCTATACATGCAATATGAATGATTTCCTAACATGAATTACATGAGATGAGCTTAATGTATGCATGATCTTGATGATTCTCGCTAAAAGAAAATTTTATAACTTTTTATTTTGCAAGACCATAATAACAACTACTTATGAAAAATCTAGTTTTCTAATTTTGATCATTTCCATTTGTCTTGGATTTATTTCTTAAGGAAATATAATTATCCTTGTTAAAATTGAGTCTTCATTATGTATATTCCCTAAGGCCTTTGTTTTTCTATAAAAACTCCCATTTTACACTTTGTAAACATGTTTTTAAAATTGCTTCATTCTAAAATCCGAATTTTTGTAAGAAATGTTTTTGAGGTGATTCCTTTAAGTAAAAATCATTTGATACTTAGAAAATTAAGGCTCAACCATCCATAACCACTAAGGACTTTATTTTTACATAAAGATTTGCATTTTACACTTTGCAATTATGTTTTTAAATAGGATTTACTCAAAAATCCGAATTTTTAGAAATCCACTTTTTGAATGATTCTTTTGGGAAAAACTTGTTTAATGCATTAAAATTTAAGACTTTATGGTAATTATTACTTAAGGACTCCATTCATTACATAAAACTTTCATTTTGAGCTTGGATAATAGGTGTTCTTATGGCCTTCATTCAAAATTACGAATTTCATAAATTGACTACTAACTCAAAATTTCCCATCTTGATTTTATTTCTTGTTTTATACATTAATCTCATCAAAACTCATTCCAACTTGTAGAAATCACTACTTAATGATACCTATTACCTATGCCCTTCATTTTTCACATAGAACATGAGTTTTGGAGTTGATAAATGGGTTTTAAAAATTGGTCTTGGTTGAGATCCGAATTTACAAAATTTATTTTTGGACATACCTTTTGATAAAATCTATCTAAACTCATGAAAATCCATTCCTTACATATCCTATCTTAAGATCCTTCCATATCTTTAATAAAAACTTCATTTTTGAGTTGGAAAACATGCTTTTTAAATATGCCTTGGCCAAAATCCGAAAATGAGATTTTTATTTTGAAATTAACTTTTGAAAATCACCTTTGATTCTTGTAAAAAGAAATCTTGATGATATATATACATTAAGCATTCATTATCTCAAGTAAAAATTTCATTTTGACACTTGGAATGTGGTTTTTAAATGGGGGTCTTGCCAAAATACGAATTTCACTATTTTTGTTTAAGCTCAAAACCAAGATCTACTCTTAATATGAACATAAATATAAAAGAAATCCATGGTAGTAAACTATAAACTCATAGATCTAAACTTTACTCATCAAAATCACTCATTTATGTTATCTATACCCTAAGTCCTTCATTTTAAATGAAAATACACATTTTGAAGTTGAAAAATAACTTTTCTAAATATGGTTTCATTTTCATCCGAATTTTCAAAAATGATTTTTGTTGAAAATAAATTAGATCTTGAGTTTTCTAAAACTTTCCTACTATCATCATGCCACTACAAGTTGTTTATGAACATAAAACAAAAGTCTAATGCATTTACGAACTCAAAACACTAGATCTAGTTTACTACACTAGTTGTAGATGCATGAACACTAAGATAGACATGTGGATGATGAATATATGCATAAATCATAAGCAATAACAAAAATAATAACTTCAATAACAAGATCTAAGGCATAAACAAAAATCAAAGCTACAAAAGTTAGATCTACAAAATATAACTACTTTAAACAAGAAAATAATAATGATACAAAATAATAATCATAAAGAAGAGTGTTTCATTTTTGGCATCATCATCCTTAGCTTTTAAGCTAATGGAATGTCATTTGATGCATGAAACTCTCATTATACTTTACCTATGTCACCTTTGGAAGCTTTGGACAAGAGTTTTATTTAAAAATCTTGAAGAAATATGTGTGGCAGCTCAAAAATGGAATGGGGCAGCTTGTGTTCTTGAAGGAACAAGAACAAAATGAAGAAGAAAAGAGAGAGAAAAAGTTAAGGAATGAAAAAGGGTAAAAGGAGTAAATGAAAGGGAGAGAGAAAATGAGTGTATTAATGAATGAAAGAAGAAAAAAAAAATAAAACAAGGCAGCCAAGTAAAGGGGGTTGCACGTGAATGTAGGGGAGAGGAGAGTGAGGGAATTTGTTGAATTTTGACTTGAAATTGAATTGTGTAATTAATGTGTAATGTAGCTTCTTGAAGAAGGATTGAAAGAGGGTTATTTTAATTAATTTTTGGAGTAATTCAAGAGTCAAGTAGCCATAAAGGGGTTCAAAATCTTCCATGAAGTGTGGGACAATGTGTAGAAAGATTGAATTGAAAAGAAGTGATGTGTGGAAGGTGTACTTAAAAGTATGGGTTGTAAGAGTACTTTCTTAATAAAATAAAAGTAGAAAATTTATTCCAAATATTTGTAGCATATTTTTCATAATAAAAATAACATAATTAATTAATTTATTTTAGTGAATTATCAAATAAGTTACCGGTATGATCAAAATACGCTAATATGAGCTATAAATGATATTTTTATGACCCGAAAAATTCTAAAAATTATTTTATGAAAATAAAAATATTTTTCAAATATTTTCCAATTATTAAATTATTTTATTTTATTTTTAGTATTGGGTCTTAAATAGAATCTGATCCCATATAAGCTTGAAACGAACTAAATTTGGAAAAACAAAATTTTCTATAATATATAAAATATTTATCTAAAAATATAAGGCTTTATAAGAATAATAAAATTATGTAATGAAATAAAAGTGAATAGTGCAAAAGACTAATTAATTACCGGTAGTAATGAAAATACGATAAAAAGGTTATAACTGTAACTTTTATAATCCAAAAAATTATATAACTGATATATTTGGAAATCTTATGAAATTATGAGTCTAACGGTACTAATGGTATATTTTTTATATCTGGAGCCTCGGGACACGCTTTTCGAAGTCTGTATCTGAATGGGTTCGAAATAGGTCAAAAATTCACCAATCTGATATTTTTAAGCAAACTTATATTATTACGAGCTATTCTACACATTTAAACCATACTCGGCCTCTAGGGTTAAGGGCGCTAGATTGCCGGACTTAAACTATTGTATTCCACTTAGGGTTTCCGGGTGATTTTCCGGTTTCGATCTTTGCCAATTTGGAACCTGACATTTTATGTTTATACAACATATTTAATTTGAGAAATTTATCTTACATTTTATTTTTGTAAGTATTTAATATCTCTCAACGTTTTGAAATTCTTGAATTGAGTTTTATTTCCGAAGGTTAATCATTATTTACTTTTTAATAATTTGTTTTTGGATTCTATATTACCCGATTTTATAAGTCGGAGTTATGTACAGAATTTGTCGTACGTAGTGATTTTAGAATTGAAGCATGTTGAGTTCTTATTTTATTTTTAAGGATTCTTATTTTTCTCAAGATTAGTAAATTTCTGGATTCACTCGTGTTTTAGGACTAGTTGAAGTTTGGTTTTAATTTGGAGTGATTTTTAGGGTTTATTTTCGAAGTTCATCTTGGAGTTATTTATTGAAATTTTTCGGGGCTTACATCAATAGTATAACAAGAACCTTTATCAAATTTTTTCATTGCATCATAAACATTAAAGGTTACCTGATCATTTTCTATCCTTAAAGTGAGTTTACCTTGTTCCACATCAATTAATGCTTTACCGGTTGCAAGGAACGGTCTGCTAAGAATCATTGGGACTTCATGATCCTCATCCATTTCCAAGACTATCAAGTCTATTGGAAATATGAACTTGTCAACTTTTACTAAGACATTTTCAACAATACCACGTGGGTATTTGACACTTCTATCTGCAAGTTGCAAGGTAACATGAGTCTCCTTGCATTCTTCAAGTCTTAATTTCCTGAAGATAGACATGGGCATAAGATTAATACTTGCATCATAATCTATAAGAACTTTATCAAAGTAAAAGTCTCCTATAGTGCAAGGGATAGTAAAACTCCCCTGATCTCTTTGTTTTGGGCAGGCTAAGTGTATTCTTTTGCATAATCATTGAACATTCTCTTGTTAGCATCATTGGTTCATTGACATCAATCCTCCTCTTCTTAGTAAGCAATTCTTTAATAAATTTTGCATATGAAGGCTTCTTGAATCACTTCTAAGAATGGAATATTGATTTACAACTTCTTGAAAACATCCAGGAACTTTGAAAACTGCTCATCCAATTTTTGCTGCTTTAGTCTTCCTAGAAAAGGAATAGGTGGAACATAAGGTTTTACCTCAGGTGGTTTTTGCATTGATTCCTCCATCTTTTGTTTTCCTTTATCTTTCCTTGGAATCACTTCAGTTTCTTCAACTTTTTCCTCAACGGGTTCAACCTCTTTGCCACTTCTCAAAATTATGGCATTCACGGTTTTAGGATTTTCCTTAGTGTTGCTCGGTAAAGAACCGGATGGTTTTTTACCAATTTGTTGAGTAAGTTGATGGAATTTCCCTTGAAGATCTTGAATAATAGCATGATGATTAGTGAGTGTGGTCTCTATGGTGCTTATAAAAGTCTTCAATAACTCATCAGTTAAAAGTTGATTTTGCTGAGATGAAGGCAGGGCATTCATTATAGGATCTTGTTTTTGAAATCCAGGTGGTCTGTAAACATTTGATTCATTTATATAAGATAGATTTAGATTATTACACCATTCTAGATTATAAGTGTTAGTATATGGTCCATGATTAACCCTTCTAAACTTTCCAACATAGTTGAGCTGCTCTCCACTTGATGATGGTATGGTACCATGAGGACAATCATAAACTGAATGCGGTCCTGACCACAACTCACAAGTAGCAACCTAATTAGTATTCAAATAACTAGATGATACAAGTTTACTTACTTGTGTAGTTAAAGCTAAAACTTGAGTAGTGAGTTGTTGCATGGCTTCACCATCTTCAATAGATCCCACCTTTGATCTCGTTCTTTCACAGCTCCAGTTATGAGCACTAGAAGCTAACTCTTCAATTAATGTACTAGCTTCATCATATGTCTTTCCCATGAGTGATCCTCCTAATGTAGCATCTACTAATGACCTCAAAGTCTCATCTAGACTGAGGTAGAAATTTTCAATCAAAAGATTATCCGGAAGTCCATGAAGTGGGCATTTACTAACTACCTCTTTAAATCTTTCCCAAGCTTCATACAATGATTCTCTAGGAAACTTTGTGAAGTTGGTAATCTCGTTTCTTAATCTGACAGTTCTGACAGGAAGGAAAAATCTCTTCAAAAACTTAGTTGTCAAATATGTCCGTGAAGTAATGGACTCAAGTGGTTGAGAATTAAACCAAACCAAAGCTTTATCCCTAAGAGAGAAAGGGAAAAGCTGCATTCTTATGGCCTAATCTGATACTCCATTGAGTTTGATAGTATTGCAATATTGGAGGTGTCACGCCCCAAAGTGTGCCCTACACGTGACAGTCCACCACACTCAACATTTAATCTCAAGTAAGACAATCCTAGTCTCCCCATGAGCTTAAACATCGAGTGTAAGGCTCGCTCTCAACATTTATAGATCATACTTTGTTTCGTAGTAGCTTAAAGAGATATATACAGCAGCAAGAATGTAAACCATAAACGTCATACAGAGAATTATTCTATTACATGATCTAGGGGGCATACCCCCGATAACACCAGTTACCAGTTCTCAATCCCCACATTTCCTTACATTGCCCTTCAATTACCGATTCGGAAAACGGAATTAGAGTCCATTTCTAACCTTTAGACCCCGACCTCATCAAAAGCTCCTTAATATCTAAGAGCCGTACCTGGTGTCCATGGGTCCTCGGAGAAAGCCAAAGGTACTCATACTGCAACAGGAAACTATAGGGGTATAAGCTACACTAGCTTAGTGAGTGGAACTTCCGAATTACAATAAACACAACACATTCAACCGAGTAATTAAGCAACCAAGTGAAATGCATCAACAAGTGAGTTTAGCAAACATATGACCAGCCGGAAATCATATGTGGATGGACTTGCGCCCTCCATCCCGGGTTAGCAGATTTACGAATCCTGCGGTACGACGCCGTTTAAGCTCACGGTCAACTGATAATATTTCGTTTTATGGATCACGATTAACCAACAAGTATTCTTTTATGGATCACGATTAACCAACAAGTATTCGTTTTATGGATCACGAAAAACCAACCAATGCTAATGCTCCATCCCCATCGTGTTATGAATGAATCCAATTACAATTGAGTCAAATATTCATTAATTCGATTCTTTCAGGTGGCCAACAATTATTCGCAGACATTCAGTATAACACACTAGACAATCAATCCATAGCTTAACACCCGGTTTCGATATTTCTTAAGGTCCGTTTCACACATCAACAACAGACAATATATAAATCCCATATAACCCCATCATACATAATTTTCCTTTTTATCTTCACCTAACAACTAGTGCGACTATTATTACAATCACAAGCAATAATTGAAATCGGAAGGGGAACTCACTCGGCCATGGTACGCCGGTCTCTTAGTGACGATGGTGGGTGATATATTGTCGTACTCGGGTTCACCTACCAAATAAAGATAGCCTAATGAGAATCTCATCACTAAACTAATTCAAACTATGTATCTATACATCACAAAATCGGAATTCTCGCTATTTGCGGAAGTTCCAACTTAAAACGGCCATAACTCGGTCATTTTAACTCGGAATTTCGCAAATTTTATATCGATCTCTATCTACTTCGAAAGATCTATCTATTTCTAGTATTATTTTCAAGTTTTGAAAATAGTAAGGCCACGGAACAGTGGGATCAGTTCTGTTCTGTCACTTTCCCGATTTCGAAAAATTGTTTTGCTTTTGATAAAAATGTTCCTAGTTGATGATTCATGCATGAATGGTATGGGAATGAATTACTAATATGAATGCCATGTGATGGAACTTAATATATGCATGGTCATAATGATTTTGTGATAATAAACTCTTATGAACTCTCAAGTGTTGGAAATTCCCATAAAGATTATTTCTAAGAAGCTATTTTTCCACATTATACTCCTTAGGGTTTCCTTGACTTTTAATCTTGTAATCCACTTATTATTTAACTAAAAATAAGTTCTCAAGGTCTATATTAATCATGGCCTCCATTCATGCATAGAAATTCCCATTTTTCATTTGGTAAACATGTCTTTGAACTAGCTTTTTGTAAAAATCCGAATTTTCTAAATTTCATTTTCTTGCATTTTTCTTAAGGGAAAACTTGTTTAATGCATTAAAAATTGAAGCTCCAATATGTATATTATCTAAGGACTCCATTTAGCTTATAATACATCCAATTTAGACTTAAATACCAAGTGTTCTTGTAGGCATGAACCTAAGTTACGAATTTTAACCATTGATCAACATTCCAACATTTCTCATTCTAACTCCACTACTTGTTTTACATTCCTATCATGCCTAAACTCATCTAAGCTTATAAAGATCATTCCTTCAATATACCTATTACACATACCCTTCATTTTTCTTATGAAACATGAGTTTAAAAATGATTTTGGTGGCTTTCAAACTAGGGTTTCCATTTCATCCGAATTTCCAACATCTCATATTTAACAAAACCTTTCTTTTTCCAATATTCTTGCTTCCCATGTGTGAAGATCTATTATCTAACTTCTCTATACATGAACAAGACTACATTTTTATGATCATCAAGCATAGAAAACAAAAATAACTCTATGATCATGCATGTAAATGACAATGTGGGTATCTAAACTTTAGATCTACTAAGTATGATGTATAAATCATGGATCTCATGGCATGAACAACAATATGTGTGCAAGATCTCTATTTCATATGCATGAACAAGTGGTTATTCCAACAAAAACTCATTCAAAGGCTAGATCCACTTCTTGAGATGGCTTGAGATTCTTGTAGTAGTGTTTTCATGTCCCTTGCTCATGCTCATTGGGATTTAGATGAGAAAACACACAAGAATAATCTTGCCATAACAAGATTTAGGATGAACAAAGCTTAAGATCAACCTACCAATGGAGGATCAAAGGAGAAATGAAGAAGACTTGTGTTGAAATTGAAAGGGAAGAGGGAGGGGGAAGCTCTCGGCCACTAGAGGGGAAAAGAGAGTGTTTTTACTCTTTACAAATTTTAAAACAAGAAGAAATGAGGAGAGAGAGAGAATAATATGTATATATATGAAGGCATTAGGGTTTTGGTTGAATAAAGGTAACAAAAATAAAACAAAAGAGAGGGAAATATGGGGGAGGGGCGCCGGCCATAGGGGGGGGGGGATTGTGTGTGTGTGTGTTGAATTTTGAAAATTGTATTTTGTGTAATAAAATGTAATATTTGTGTTAATTAATTAGGAAACAAAATTTCTTGGAAAAGAAAATTGTAATGAGTAGTTGTAAGGATGTAAGAATAGGGTATGGGTAGTGTGTAGTATAGGTTGTTCTTGTGAATAGTAGACAAGACATCTACTTTACCGGTTGTAACGAAAACACGGGAAAAAGCTATAACTGTAATTTTTATAGCTCGGAAAATTACAAAATTGATATTTTTGGAATCCTTATAAAATTACGGTTCTAATGGATATTCCGGAACATTTTTCTGAATCCGTGGTCCGGGGCATGCTTTTCCGTAATTGAGCTCGGGAAGGCTCGGAATTGAAAATTTCCCGAAATTGGAACTTTTAGGGGTTTAGAATATGCTTTAGAACAATAATTCATGTTCATTTACTTTATAAAACTCCTTTTATCATGAAATCGATGAAAAGCCGGATCTAGGGTTTCTAGGCTCCCCTCACTAAGCTGGAATCGGCCTGATATAGGGTTTTGTTCTCCAGTTTCCAAAGTTCGTCCGAGTACTATCCGATCACTAGGAGAACTAGGGTATATCTTATAATAATAATAATAATAATAACCCTTTAGGTGACTAAAATATTAAATCGTACTGGAAGATTCACTAATTACCGGTAGTAAAGAAATACGAACAGATTTGTAACATTAGATAATTCTAGCTATGAGAAAATTTGTAAAACTAATAACTTAGAGATCCTTTAGAAATATAAGTCTAACCGGCATTAAAACATGTTCTTAACATTCGAATCCCAGAGCGCTTTTTCGAAACTGGCACCTAATCTGATTGAATAGGTCGGAATTTCATTGATCTCATCTTTAAAGAGTATCCTAGACTTAATACGAATCGATTATACTTTTTCCTCTTGTCCAACTCCTGGGTTAGGAATACGCGATTGCCGGGTCTAGGTAGAAATTTCTCTCGGGAGGTTCAAGACTTAGTTTTCGGGTTTGACCTCCCGGTTCGCCCCCATTGCCAAAATAAAGTAATATTTTATACTTACATGACTTATTTGATGGTCAGTTTTATTTTAAGGGCGATTTCATAAGAACTTAGTATCTCACACGTTCTCAAAGATCTTGGATTGGGTTTTATTCCCGAAGGTTAATCACTATCTACTTCTTAGCAATTTGCTATAGGGCTCTATTTACCCGAACTTGTAAGTATAGCTAATTAGAAAATTTTGTCGTACGTAGGGGTTTTTAGAATGGAAGTATGTTGAGTTGCTAGCTTATATTATGAGACTTCTTATTTCTCTCAACGATTTTAGAAATTTCGGGCTCGTAGAGTTCCGAACTTATCTAAGTTCGGTTTTTAATTAGAGTGGCTTTTAGGGTTTATTTTCCAAGTTCACCTCCTGGACTATTTACTGAATTTTTGGGGCTTACAGGAGGAATTGCATGTGTCCATCTGGTGTTTCATTAGATATCCTCCAAATTGATGTGATTTAACCATTTGAATTAATGCTGTTTAAGCTCAAATTATTGGCTTGAACTGTTGGCCTTCTCATAGCAGATCCTGAACAATGGGTACCATATAATCCTGATGCTCTAACGGGTGCAACTTGAATCTTGATTATTATTCTGATTGTTATTTTGACCATTGTTGCCCGCATTGTTCCTTACTTCATTTTATGTCATTTCTTCAATTTGTAGCACTCCTTCTTGCCTTCTATTTTCTCTTCTTTGCTGATGCAGAGTTCTTTCTATCTCAGGATCAATTGGTAGAAGTTACCTACTTCTACTCCTATGCATGTAACCTGTAAAAGAAAAGAAAACAACCAAACCCTAGAAAAACACCTAAACTACTAGCAAAACTAAGGTAGTTTAATATTAATTAAAATCCCCGGCAACGGTACCAAAAACTTGATCCGCTTAAAATGTGTATAGAAAATATGAGTACGGACACTACCAGCAAGTATACTGGGTCTGTTCAAGTAATACAAAAATGAGTAGAGTATCGTTTCCACAATGATTCATTTAACTACTAGATCGATATTAGCTTTAACTAATATTTAGGAAATCGAATCATATCAATCTAAACTAATTAACTAATTATAATTTAACTTAATAGCTATTGATGAATGCAATGAGATTGTTAGAGAGATATATCAGATAAATGTGGGAAATAGTAGAATCCTCCCTAATCTTCGCTAATCATATTGAAGTTATATTATATGAATAGTTAGCATTGTGATATTGGTATGAAATTATCAAAACCTAAGACTATCAAGTTTAGTAACCACAAAATAAGCTACTAGCTTCCGCTAAATAAATTATTAATGGGATCGAATTCACAATTATAAACCTTCTGATTCTACAAATGTCTAATGCTCTAAATCAACTTCTCCTGATTCCTTAGCGAGAAATTAACATAAAACATTGCATGAATTATGTAGAACAATTTCTAAATCAGATTAAACTTCACCACTTTCGTAGTTGTTGTTTAATCTTAATTCATGAATTCCTATGAACCCTAATTCTTCTTCCGATTTATTAAAATTCTTATCAATCCAATTTCATACAGAAACAAGATAGATAATCAAGATTCATTACTAATATTCCATAATTCTAACAATCTTATAACATAAATTCAAAAATCATTTTAGCAAGATTAGGGTTTCATCACTTCCCACAAGAAAAAGTTTAGCTAATCATGGATAATGATTCAATAATCAGAATAGAATATGCAATTGATATCATTTTGAACAAAGAAATAAGATAAATGAATTGCATAAGAAAGAGAGATCATATCACCAATTCAAGTATGGAAATCTTCAATTACAAATTCTTGGAAGCTTCAAATCTCTCACAATTCTCTATGAAGTGCTAAAAACTATTTTATCTATGTACTGAATGTATTATGAATTGTTTCTTTGATTTCTTGATGAAATTAGGGGACGGAAGTCCCCTTTATGTAGGAAAAATTTTGAGAAAAGCAATAATGGAAATTTGCAGTTTCAACATGTACGTCGGCAATTACATTTTCTACGCCAGCGACTTTCATGCGGTGTAAAGTCCCTCTCTTGATTGCACCGGCAGTGTATTGGCAGCTTTTGTCTTCAATTACAAATGTAGGCTGCTTGTACGTCGGCGACTTAGAAATGGATCTAACCAGGGTATATACAAAGAAATGAAATTTTGGCCATTTTTATAAGGAAAGCTGTCTCAAAACCGAGGGCTTTCGTGATGGCTTAGGCAATGCATTCTAATTCGACCGTTCATTTTGTATTCTAACACTTATGTTTGATTATGTCTCCTGATCTTCAACCTACACTGCCTCAAGGCTGGCGGCTTAGCATCCGACGTATATTGTAACTCCTTCTGCACTGGCAACTTTGAAGCTCTGAGCTGATAGTTAACAGTTTACGCCGCCCTGTTCACCTTCTACGCCAACAGCTTACATATGGCGTACATTCAAATGAAAGAAGGCTTGTAAGGTCGGCAGTATATGCAATGACTTTGAGGAGTGCAAACATGTTTATCTTGTAAGCCGTCTCAACACCGGTAGCTTTGATTCCCAGAAAGTCGGCATTTGAAGAAAATTACAGAAGCTGGCTTTCTCTTCCTTCTACACTAGCGGTGTTAAGCCAGTTTGTTTAGGTTCCCACAGTCTACACCGCCTCAAGGCCGATGGTGTAGAGGCAGCCTTAAGATTTTTCATTCTGAGCATCATGATGGCTGGCTGTACACTGGCCGCTTAAGCTTTAGAAAAGCCAATATACCTCCTGAGTTTTCCTATTTTCATTCCAAAGATGCTTGGTTTGCTTCCCTTTGTCCAAATTAGACCTGAAACATGAATTTTAACCAAAACAAGTACCCATTATAGCAATTTATGATAAGTTTATCACAAATTAAACATCAAAAGTTGTATAAAATATGATCTTATCAAAAGGCACCTTACCAGATGGCATCGATTGAATTAAAGGAGTTGAAAACTCAGTTACAAGAACTGTTCGATCAGAAGTTCATAAAGGCTTAGTGTGTCCCCATTGGGCACACCTATAATGTTTGTAAAGAATAAGGATGGATCCATGAGGTTGTGTATCGATTACCGTGAACTCAATAAGTTTACAATTAAGAATCAATACCCTTTGCTTAGGATTGATGATCTGTTCAATCAGCTGCAAGAAGCATACATGTTTTCACTCATTGACTTACGCTTCGGATATAACCAACTAAGGATAAAACCTGAAGACGTGCCAAAGACAGCTTTTCACTCACATTGTGGACACTATGAATTTTTAGTGATGCCTTCTGGGTTGACCAATGCACTAGCTGCATTCATGGATCTCATGAATAGAGTTTACAAACCGCTCTTGGATAAGTATGTAATAGTCTTCATCAATGACATCATGATCTACGTAAAGAGTGAGAACATGATGAGCATCTTAGGATGGCGTTCCAAACTTTGAGAGAAAATAAGCTATACACCAAGTTGTCTAAGTGTGACTTTTAGCTAGATCAGATATCCTTTCTAGGACATGTTGTATCAAGAGAAGGCATATTGGTCGACCTCGAAAAGATTAAGGCTGTAGTAGATTAGAAATAGCCAAAAATGAAAACAAAGTAAGAAGCTTTTTAGGATTGACTGTCTATTATCGTAAGTTTGTGAAAGATTTTTTGAAAATAGCTAAGCCCTTGGCCTAATTAACACTGAAAAAGAAAAAGTTTATTTGGATAGATAAATAGGAGCAAAGTTTCAAGGAACTGAAACAACGGCTAGTATCGGTACCAATTTAGTTTTGTCAGACTCGGAGAAACCTTATGTTGTGCATAGTGATGCTTCTAGGAATGGCCTTGGATGTGTACTAATACAAGAAGGAAAAGTTATTGCTTATGCTTCCCAACAGTTGAAACCACACGAACAGAACTACCCTACGCATGATCTAGAGTTAACCACAGTTGTCTTTGCTTTGAAGCATTGGAGACATTATCTATATGGACAAAGGTGTGAAATATATGCAGATCATTAAGGCTTTAAGTATCTATTCACATAGAAGGAACTAAATATGAGACAAAGAAGATGGTTCGAGTTAATCAAAGACTATGATCTGGGAATTAACTATTGTCCGGGAAGGGTAAATGTAGTTGCGTATGCAGTGAGTCAGAAAAATTATGGGGAAGTAGCTGCATTTATCACAAGTCAAAAGGAATTAATAAGAGATTTCAAGAAATTCAAGATTGAATTTATAGGGCAAAGTGTGGAACTTAAGATAGCCAACTTGGTGTTGGAACCGACCTTGGTTGAGAGAATCAAAGAGGCTCAATGGTATGATGAAGTAATACAACAGCATAAGAAGGAGGTAAAGGAAAAAGTACTCTGACTTTGTAATAGATGAGGAGGATGTGGTTATAATGAAGGGATGATTGTGTGTACCAGAGGATGAGGAGCTAAGGAAGGAAATTATGAGTGAAGCTCACAACTCCGGCTATACTATATACCCCGGAGGTACCAAAATGTATCAGGATTTGAAGAGTCACTACTGGTGGAATGGTATGAAGAGGGATATAGCAAACTATGTAATGAAATGTACAGTTTGCCAACAAGTGAAAGTACAGCATTAAAGGGTAGGATTGTTAAAGCCCATGCCTATCCCTAAATGGAAAAGGTATCAGAAATCCTTGGATTTCCTGTGCAGCTTTCCAAAAACTCCAATAGGTTGTGATGTGGTATGGGTGATTGTGGATCAATTGACAAAGTCAACACACTTTTTACTAATCAATATGACATACTCTATGGACAAGTTAGCCAATGTCGAGCCTGGATTTTGAAAATCATCCGGTTCATTTCTCCTAACCCAATTCACATTAAACCCAAACCCATTTAACATGAATCCTCGACTAGGGTTAAAAGAAATTTTAATTTTTGAAAACTTTTTAGAGTCGCCACCCGATATAAATCGGGAAAAATAAAACTAGGATCAATGGGTCGTTAATCCTAACTTAGCCACTAGTCTGCGAAAAGTTGATTTAAAAATCAAATTTTTAAAAATACCAGATATCTGAGTCCGGGGGCTAACCTATTAAAACCTAAGCGGTTACCACTTTAAATTTAAAATTTAGAATTTATCCCTTTCTATACTAAAAAATTCAAACAAAACATTTATAAAACAAATATCTATAAGTTTAATCATTCATTTTTATTTTTATGTATTTTTTTTAGGATTTAAATATTAACAAACATTTGTATTTTTTTTTTCAAAAAAAACAAAAAAAAAAAAAAACTTATAATATATACAAAATGATTATTTCAAACTATCAAAACAAAATATATTTTTTCTAATTTTTAGTCGCCCCGTAGGTGCCTACGTACTCGCTAATCGAGATCAGACAAAACGTAGTTCTTTTATAAAGAACTTAGTTTGTTGATCAATTTTATATTTTCAAAATATTCTCACTTTAAGTTCATTAAATTTTGAATTTTTATGAAAACCAATTTTGATGATCCTATGATCTAATCAATTGATTTTTATTTCATAAAAAATATATTTTTCTAAGTTCAAAAATCATTAATTTTGACAATTCATGGCTAATTTAATGCTACATGAAAATCAATTTTGATTAACCAATATTAAATATTTTCATAGCAAATTTATGAAAACATTTTTGAACAACTTTAATTATTTTCAAAGTCCATTTATGGAAATAATTTTGAAAACTTTGAGTATTATTCTTCATAGAAAATTTATAAAGATAATTTTGATAAAAAACTTGATTAATATCTTCATAGTAAATTTATGAAGATAAATATTTGATAAAAAAAAACTTGATCAATATCATGATTTAAAAAAAAACAATTTTTATTATTCAACAACAATTTTGGTTTAAAAAATATATTTACAATTTATTATTTTTTTAAAATTAAATAAACATCACTATGTACAGAATATATTCAAAATATAACAGAATTAAATACAAAAACAAAACATCTCATGCATCAAATATATATTTAAAGATCAATTTATATGCAAATACATATTCAAAAATATCCAAAAATATCAAAAATTGCTAAAAAAATTAACTAAAACATTATATTTATATTAAAAATAATTTTTAATTTTTCTGGATTTTTCTAGATTTTTTACGAATTTTTATTAATTTTTTCCTTTTTTTTTATTTTCCGAAATTAAATATATAATAAATAACTAATAAAATATTGCGGACTAACCTGGACCGTGGATTTTCTCGGATCAGATCTGGAGCGTCTGATCTGTAGACTAAATCTGGACCGCAGGATCTGATGACTTTCGATCTGGAGCGTTGATTGCTTTGATCCAATCTGGACCGTCTGATCCTCTGATTGAATCTGGACCGTAGATCGCTTTGATCAATCTGGACCGTCTGATCCTCTGATTGAATATGGACCGTAGATCTGGCTGACTATTGACCGACGACCGTTGACCGACAACCGATCGTTGATCTCAGATTTCGGGTCGGATCTTGGATACCCGTCGGGTAAAGAAGACGATGACGGTGACTTCAAGGCGTTCCTCCTTCGCGCCGCTCCTGGTGGTTTTCGAAGCCTGCAACCTTGTCGGCCCGACGTGGATGGGGCTACTGCGTCCGTTGGTGGTGGTGGTTCACTCCTAAAACCACCAGAAGTGGTGGTTGACGGCGGCAAGGATAAAAAAAAATTTCGAAAATTTGCAGAACACTAAATGCAAATTCGAGCAATTCTAAACACTATAATCAATCAAAAACACTTCCTAAATGATTCTAACACTCTTTAATTGGATCGAAAATGCTCCCGATCACTTCGAATTTGCAAATTTTGCAATTAGAACACTTTCTACTCTATTTTAAGATCTCAATCTTGTAGTGTGTGTTTTTCGAAATTGAATTGTGCTTTCTGCTTGTGGGGTGATCCTATTTATAGAGTTCGAAACAATTTGTCATTTCGAAGCTTTGTAATGGTTCAATTTTTGAATCACGAATCGTTATACTTTTTTCACATAAGAACGATTCAAAATTGGGACTCGATTCGTGATTGTTGATTCAAATTGATCACGAATTTATGTTTACAGATCATGACTCCTTGATTAAGTGTATTTAATTTGATTAATTGATACAAGTCGGCCAATTTTGAAATTTGAAAAATCATGTCCATTCGAATTTTTCCCAATTTTCATGACTCAATTAATGTGCCTTTTAGATGAAATAATACACGAATTGTGTATAGATGATGTATCCCATGCCTAGTTTGTGTCTGTACAATTAATTTCGAAAAAACACAAAGATTCGTTGATCAAATGATGTCTCAAAGTGGATGAACCCATGTGTCTTTTGGGAAAAAAAAATTGAACAAAAAGAGGCAAAATCTGCCTTGGGCTAGGATCGAACTTGGGTCCCTTTGCTCCTGTGTCCATGGTCTGAACCGTTAGGCCGTTGCCTGTGCCTTGGTCATATAGCTAACCCATTAATACTTAAAACTAATAAAATATATATTATGTTAAGCTCAAATAATTATTTATTTTAATTTTTCTTACATATATTTTATTTACATTACTATTATTAATTTAATTATTTAATTATACATATTTTATTCCTTTATTTTTTATTTTTTTCTATTTTCTCTTTTCTCTCTTTTTTATTATACTATTGTTTATTATTTTTATTATTATATTTATATTTTTAATGAACTCAACATGACATTAATTTATTCTAAACTTAAGCCTAATTTTTAATTGGGCAAAAATTGGGTGTCTACAGCTGCCCCTCTTTGTGGTAAAGTTTGAACAAAACTTTTGCCACAAAGACAAAAGGATAGCCAATTTTTGCTTAATTTCTCCTGCCAAATTTTGTTTTTAACAAAGAGATTTTTATCTTGTGCTAAACTATCTGTCGAGTTTAGACTTTAAGATTTGCTAGGTCAACTGTCGGGCCTAGGCTTTGGAAAAATGATAGGCCATCTGTCGGGCCTAGATTTAGAAAAATGATAGGCCATCTGTCGGGCCTAGACTAAAAAACTGATAGACCGTCTGTCGGGTCTAAATTACAGAAAACTGCTAGGTTATCTGTCGAACCTAGGTTTGGTCATTTGCCTGATCTATGAGCTTTAGTTTGGTCATTTGCCAGACCTATGGGCTTTGGTTTGGTCATTTGCCGAACCTATGGCTTTGGTTTACTGGGGATTTTTGCAACCTTAAAGATTTGGTTTCTTGATCCATTTGGGAATCTTGATTTTCCGGGAAACTTGATCTTCTAGGATACTTGATCTTCTGATCCACTTGGGACTTTTGATTTTCTTGGAAACTTGACTGTGATTCATTTGGGAAAACTTGATCTTTTTTATCCACTTAAGGAAACTTGATCTTCTTGATCCACTTTAGGAAAATTGATCTATCTTGATCCATTTGAGGAAAATTGATCTATCTTGATCCATTTAGGAAATTGATCTATCTTGATCCACTCGGGGAATCTTGATTTTCTCAGAAACTTGACTTATTGATTCATTTGGGAAAACTTAATCTTTCTTGATCCACTCGGGGACCTAAACTTCTTGATCCATTTGAAGAATCTTGGTATTTCGTCGGTTAATGTGTTTAGGGCTTTTCCGTTGTTCACATAACCGTGTTCAAAAACTAGTTACTTGTGCAATATAATCACCAGATAAAATTGCATATATGCATTTTAAAGCCATATGGATGCTCAAATTACTTTCTAACAGTTTTAGTTTGGGAATTTGTTTAAGTGATAGGTTGAGATTTGATCTGGTTTGAGAATTTATGGTTATTTGGTGATGAATGGGATGAGATTTGGTCTGATTTGAGAATTTTTGGAAATTTGTTTGAATGATTTAATTAACGGGTTGAGATTTGACTGAGTTCAAAGTTTTTGGATATCAACTTTGCTTGTAAAAACTAAAAATGAAATCAACTGAACACAGAAAATGACAAATTTTATTGATCATTCATAATACATCTTTACAGCATCTGAGTTTACAGGATCCTTTAAATCAGGTCCATCCATTTGGGAAAGAATCAATGCTCCTCCCGACAATACTTTTCTAACTACATACGGTCCTTCGTAATTTGGTGTGAACTTTCCTCTGGAGTCTTGTACATTTGGCAGCATCTTTCTCAAAACCAAATCACCTTCTTGGAAGCTTCTTGGCTTGACCTTCTTGTTGAATGCTTTAGCCATTCTTTGCTGATATAACTGGCCGTGACACATTGCAGTCAGCCTCTTTTCATCTAACAGATTCAACTGTTCAAATCTTTGTTTTATCCACTCAGCTTCATCGAGTTTGGTTTCTACTAATATACGAAGTGATGGAATTTCAACTTCTACAGGTAAAACAGCTTCAGTTCCGTATACCAAGGAATATGGTGTTGCCCCGGTTGATGTTCTTACAGACGTTCGATACGCCATTAATGCGAGCGGTAACATTTCATGCCAATCTTTATAGACAATGGTCATCTTCTCAATAATTCTCTTGATGTTCTTATTGGCGGCTTCAACTGCCCCATTCATCTGTGGCCGATACGGAGTAGAATTCCGATGCTTGATCTTGAATTGCTGACACAAATTTGTTACTTCTTTGTTGTTCAAATTCGTACCATTATCAGTGATGATACTTTCCGGAGTTCCATATCTAGTGATGATGTCTCTTTTGATAAACCGCACAACCACGGACTTCGTTACACTTGCATAGGAAGCGGCTTCTACCCATTTAGTGAAGTAATCGATTGCAACCAATATGAACCGATGACCGTTTGAAGCTTTAGGTGAAATTGGCCCAATAACATCTATCCCCCATGTTGAGAAAGGCCATGGGGTTGACATTAACTGTAATTCTTTTGGAGGGGCACTTATCTTGTTTGCATAGATCTGGCATAAATGACAAGATCTCACATGTTTGATACAGTCTGATTCCATAGTTAACCAAAAGTATCCTAATCTCATAATCTTTTTGGCTAACATGTAACCACTCATATGAGGACCACAAATTCCTTCGTGAACTTCTTCCATGAGCTTCTGGGCCTCTTTTTCATCTACACATCTTAACAAAGTCGTGTCGAATGATCTTCTGTATAACGTATTTCCACTTAGCAAAAAATGACTGGCCAAACGCCTCAGTGACTTCTGATCTTTCTTGGTAGCACCTTCAGGATAATTACCCGTTTGCAAAAGAACTTTAATATCTTGGAACCAGGGTTCATCTGATTCAATCATGGCAGAATGCGGGTTCACTTCTCACCCGGACTTGCAAAGGTTGGATTCTTGCTCCTTCAGTAAACTGAATTAATGAGGCCAAAGTAGCCAGAGCATCAGCAAACTGATTTTGAGTTCTTGGCACATATACAAAGAGATTTCCCTGAATCTTTCTATCAATTCTGCCAAGTGATTATGATAAGGAATCAACTTGGGATCCTTTGTTTTAAAATCTCCTCGAGTTTGAAAAATAATAAGTGATGAATCTCCAAAAACTTCGAGCTCTTGAATTTCCATTTGGATTGCCATCTCTAAACCCAAAATGCATGCTTCATATTCTGCTATATTATTCGTATAAGGGAACATTAATCTGGCCGCTGGGTATTGATTTCCTTCAGGTGAAATTAGGACTGCCCCTATTCCACATCCATATACATTAGCTGCTCCGTCAAAATACAATTTCCAATTCGGCATTCTTTCATCTTCCGTTTGTGTTACCCGAATCCCTTCATCGGGGAATTGATCTTGTTCCTTTAGTTCCTCATCAACCGGGCTTTCAGCGAGTTGATCAGCCAAGGCTTGTCCTTTAATTGAATTTTGTCTAACATAGGTAATATCAAACTCAGACAGCAACATTTGCCATTTTGAAATTCGACCGACCAAGGCGGGCTTATTTGCCAGATATCAAAGGATCATGCTTTGTAATTAACTCGATTGAGTAGAAGAGCGTGTATTGCCTGAGTCTATGCATAGTCCATACTAATGCACAGCAAGTTCTTTCTATCTCTGAGTACTTTTGCTCTCCATTTGAGAATTTTTTGCTCAAGTAATAAATAGCTCTTTCTTTTCCATTTCATCTTTTTGCCCGAGTACACAACCCATGGATTCCGAAAAAATTGTCAAGTATAAGAACAAAGGCTTTTCGGGTACTGGAGTGATCAAAACTGGGGGATTTGTCAGATACTGTTTAATTCGGTTAAAGGCTTCTTCACATTCTTCATTCCATTCAATTTGGGCATTTTTTCTCAATAATTTAAATAGTGGTTGACATTTATCCGTCAACTGGGAAATGAATCGAGCAATGTAATTTAGTCTCCCCAAAAGACCTCTAATTTCTTTCAAAGTTGTTGGGGGAGGTAATTCCTGAATTGCTTTGACCTTATCAGGATCAATTTCTATTCCTCTTTGACTGATCACAAATCCCAATAGTTTCCCAGAAGTTACTCCAAAAATGCATTTTTCTGGGTTTAATTTTAATTGAAACTTTCTCAATCTTTCAAAAAGTTTCCTTAATACTTCTACATGATCTTCTCCTTCTTTTGATTTGGCAATCATGTCATCAACATATACTTCCACCTCTCTATGCATCATGTCATGCAATATGGTCTGCATTGCTCGCTGATAAGTTGCTCCGGCATTCTTGAGACCAAATGGCATGACCTTATAGCAAAAAGTTCCCCAGGCTGTGACAAATGTGGTTTTGACTTTGTCCTCTTCGGCCATCAATATTTGATTGTATCCCGAAAATCCATCCATAAATGAGAATAGATGGTTTCCAGCTGTATTGTCTACCAAGACATCAATATGTGGCAACGGGAAATTATCTTTTGGGGTCGCTTGATTCAAGTCTCTAAAGTCCACACAGATTCTAAGTTTCCCATTTTTCTTAAGTACTGGTACTATGTTTGATACCCAATCTGAGTAATCCGAAACTTCAATGAATCCAACTTCGAGTAACTTCTTGACCTCATCTTTAATTTTAAGTAGCAAATCGGGTCTAAATCGCCTTAGTTTTTGCTTCTTAGGCTTAATGCCTTCTTTGGTTGGCAATTTATGGACCACAATTGACGGATCTAAACCGGGCATATCACTATATGACCATGCAAAAACATCCAAATACTCTGCTAGTAACTTAATCAAACCCTGTGTTGTGTCTTCTGGCAATTTACCCCCAATTCTCAAATTCCTAGGATCTTCACTTGTTCCCAAATTAACCAATTTAGTGGGTTCAGGGGTTTCAATCCTTTCATGATCAAAGTTTTGCCAATTTTCTTGTGTTTTCAATTGATAATCGATATCATCTTCAACGACTAACCCAGTAGGGTTGGAGGTGATATCGATATTTTCAGTATTTACAGACGCGAGATATCCCGGAACTCATTACAAAAGTCGGATCTGGTAGAATATGAATGGGGAAAGAATAAGAATATGGAAAAAACAAAAAGAATTTTATTAAATTTGAAATGGTGTTTAAGTACACTTATTTGAGCAACACATAAAGCAGAAAAATACAAAACGCAATCTAATATCGGTCCTTACTTAAGAAAATTAAAACTAGCACAAGGTATGGAAAACCAATTCTTCAAAGCTATCTTCTTGGGTGGATCATCTTCCTTGGAGTCATCTGTCTTCTGGACATGATGAGGCTTTGGAAAGGAGCTTCTGATGTGGGGAATTCGATGTCTGGATCATATTCTTTATTAAGTTTCCTTGTTCTCATCTTATTCTTCATGTCTGCTACCTCTGTTTGAGTAGGAGAATATCCTAGGCCAAAAGTTCCTATCTGAGCTTCTTTTCTTCATTTATTACACAGACTTCTTCAAAATTTGGAGCCCAAGTCTTCTTCTTCCCTTTTCCATATATGGAATAGCCGTTTCTTGATAGATGGCATAATCTTGTTCTCCCATAACGGTAACAAGTTGGCCATTTGCTACAAATTTAACCCTCTGGTGCAAGCTTGAGGGTATTGCTCCTGCTGCATGAATCCATGGCCTTCCAAGCAACAAATTAAATGTTCTTGGGATATCTATCACTTGAAAAGGAATTAGGAAAGTTTGAGGCCCAATAGTGACCTCTAATTCCACTTCTCCAATTATTTCCTTCTTTGATCCATCAAATGCTCGTACTACAGTAGGACTTGGCTTGATATTTGACGGGTCTACTTCCAACAAATTCAGAGTAGCCAGGGGGCATACATTCAGAGAAGATCCATTGTCAATAAGCACTCGGGAGACGATTCTACCATTGCTTTTGACAACAATAAAAGAGCTTTATTATGTTGGCCACCTTCCTCTTCTAATTCTTCAGATGAGAAGCTAATTTGCTCATTTGCAAAGACAGAATTAATGATATGTTCCAAGGTTTTTTCTGTCACATTCTCTGGAACTTTTACTTCTTTGAGAACTTGAACAAGGCCTCACGGTGAATATCAGAGCTAATTAACAAACCCATGAGTGATATTTGGGCTGGCGTCTTGACTAGTTGTTCAACTACTTTGAATTCACTTGCCTTCATGAGTTTAGCCAATATTGCTTTCTTCCTTCTTTTCTTCATCATTCGGCGGCGGCGATGAATCCATGGTCACCTTCTTTGCAGTTGGTTCATAAAGTCTTCCCGAACGGGTAAGCCCCAATCATAGAAGCGTGATTAACTGTCTGGTAATCAAATGGGGCAGCTTTGTAATCCTTTACAGCAATTGGGATTTGAAAAGTATAACTTCTAGGCTTCGAGACAGTTGCCCTTCTTTACTGTTGTTCATCTCAAATTTGATTAACTTCGGTTCACATGTGATCATGCCAACAAATTTTTCTTCTTTCTCTGGTAGGCTTTTCTTCATCTTCAGACTCTGATCCCCATCCAGTGGCAGGAGCATCGCATATACGCGTGGTTCAAACCAATAGTCAACCAGATATTGGTACTTTCCATCATCTCCTAGAGTTCCGACAGTTGGGTCTCCAGCTTGGTATCTTGCCCATAATTCTGCCTGTGTGCTTGACTTTCTTGGCTTTGGGACCAGCATTTCCATGATATCTTCTTTCTTTATGATTCCATTTTGCAACAAGTTGTAAATGGCTGGTCTGGTTTTGGTGCGATCTCTCAGATTGATATAGGGTAAATGCCCCATTTGGCGGAGATTCCATGCCACTTGTTCTATGGTGATAGGCAATTCATCCAAGTTGACTTCTGGGTCCGCGCTTCGGCAGTGATCATATTAATAACCGACCCATGATTTGGCAATGGATTAGTAGAAACATTTGGAGGCTGCACAAAGTCTAATTGGATGGTCTTTGCATCAATAAGATCTTGAATCTTATGTTTGAGTCTCCAACAATAATCAGTGGAGTGCCCGATTTGCCCCATGTGATATTCACATTTTAAATCAGGGTTGTAGTTCTTGGGCTTATAATCATCTCTGGGTACTTCAAAGCCAATCAGATTATCGGCTCTCAATTTAGCCCACACTTGGCTGAGTGGAACCGGTATTGGAGTAAAATTGCGTCGGTTGGCCTTGATTGTTGATTCGAAACAACCCTTTGTTGACTTTGACCTGATTGGTCGGCAGAACTATGGATTTAGTAGGGTTTGCTGGACTTGAGATATTGACCATACCGACAGTCGAATCCTTTCCTTTGTACGTGACATTTTTAGGTGCTGTATATTTCTTTTCTACTTGCAGCTTTCCGGCTGAGATAGCATTCTCAATTCTGCATCCGGCTACTACCACTTCTGAAAAACTTGCTGACGCATGCCCTATGAGATGAGAAAAGAATGGCTCTTCTAGTGTGTTGATGAAAGTAAAAGTGAGATCCTTTTCAGGCATTGGATTGGTGATTCTTGCAGCTAAAGCTCTCCATCGCTGAGCATATTCCTTGAAAGCTTCGTCTTTCTTCTTCATAGTACTCAAATCCCAGACCGAGGGTGCCATTTCGATATTGAACTTGTATTGGTTGAAAAATGCCCTGGCTAATTTATCCCAAGTATCAATTTCTTGTGAGTCCAATTGGGCATACCAGGCTAATGCTGGACCAGTAAGGCTATCTTGAAAGGTCTGTACCATCAGTTTATCAAATTTGGCATACTGCCCCATACGTCGTACATATAATCTTGTGTGCATGTTAGGACAGCCAGTTCCATCATATTTTTCGAACTCGGGTGCCTTAAATTTTTCAGGAAAAGCACCTTCCTCAAATTGTGGCAGGCTTAAAATCGCAGTCTGATCAAAGCCGTCAAATGCCTTCATCTTTTCAAACAGTTTCTTCTCCATGTCCTGGCTTGGGCTTCAAGTTCTTTCTTTAGCTCGGACATATTGAACTCAGTGTGGGAATCATCAACGTTGACTGGTTGCTGCATGATTTCTTTTCCTTTCTGTTCCCCGGAAGATTCTTCAGATGCTATAGGGGTCTTGGACTGGGTAACATTCTGAGTAAGGGTCTGCATTTGTTCGGTAATTCTAAGCAGGGTTTGTTCCATGGCATTGAGTCTCTGTTCAGTGGTCTGATCAGGGGTAGTGTTCCCGGTACTAGCCATCTTTGCTCGTGATCTAGTATAAATGGGACTTCTAACTGGTTTGGGAGCTATCTTTCAGGATTTTGGATTCGCTAGACTTGATTCGTAACTGGACCGTAAGAAGTAAGAAGATAAGAATACTAACATACAAACACAAGGATGCAAATATGAATGCAAATGGGGATAATGACCATCAAATTTTGATAAACACATTTATTGGAGTTGTAATAATTCAAAAAACAATATTTCATACAAAGTTAAATTACTATACTAAAAGTTCAAGAACCTTAATTGCTAAAACTAAACTCAGGACTTCTAAACTAGTCTTCTAGTCTTGGCAGGGCAGATGATTTGATCCTCAAGTAGTTGAGTCCTTTTTCGAGCTTTCTTCAATTCATCCTCTAACAGTGCAATCCTATTGTGAGCTTTTTCCAAGCGGTCAATCATCTCTCTATCTCTTTGCAAGTAATCCCGATGACAGACTTCAAGCCGAGCTGAAACCATTTCCATGTAAGCAATCATTTCAGGATCAGGTTCAGGTGGTGCTGGTTCAAGAATGTTAGGAGCTTCATATTGGATGTCCTTATTCTTCTTCATTTGATTGGCTATGTACCACCTGGTTGCTCTATAATCCCGAGTCACTTTATTTTCTGGCTCGACTTCGAAAACTGGCTTGATTTCTCTATCATCCCAGATGGCTTTTATTTGGTTTACCTTGGACTGCTTTGCTATCTGAGTCATGGTTGGATCCATATAGTCGAGAATAACTCGTCCCAACTCTGGCTTGACAGTAATGTCTTGTAGCATGCCATATTGCCGGATAACACTTGAGGGGTAATAGCCTACAGCCAGTGATTCCAATCAGAGGCACAGTTAGGTATTTCTTGCAACTTAAGATAGCAACGGGACACTTAAACCAACGGGCTTGCCACATAAAGTCTTCAGGTCTCATGTCTTCAAATATTGCAAGTATAGACCAGAAAGGCTCGTTATCTTCCATATGGACCCGTTCAGCAAAAGACTGGATGAGATCATAATTCGGGCGGATAAGGGACCCATTAGCTAGATCTTTTCCGTAGTACTTGGTGTGACTAGCGAACCAAACCATCAATAGATGCATGCTTGCCTTGAAACTGCTCGCCCTGCCCTTAGACTTGATGTGATTCAAACTTCTGATTTGTTCTGCTAGAAGGGCGGGAACATATGACTTGCCAGTTAGATATTGTGCTACAAGCTCGATGACTCGGAAGTGAATGAACAGGTTCCCATGTGGAAAGAGTATGGTAGCAAAAGCAGCCACTATGAAAGCATTAACCCGATTTTCATTCCAGGTCACAACTGATACTGTAAAGGAATCTCGGTTGCTTATGTAATTGTCAAAGTTTCCAAACCAATCCATCAAGTAGTTAATCGGATGGAGAATTCATTGCAACCCTTCATGGCTTCAATTACTGCTTCTCTTTTTAATCCCAAAAATTCTGAAATGATGCGGATCGGACTTTGAGTAAGGCTTGGTACATAGATCCCTTCGGAAGTGGGTGGGGCTTGAAGCAACCTAGCATATTCTTCAATGGTAGGACTTAGCACGTGTTGACCTAGACGGAATGCCACTTCATTGGGTTCCCAGAGATGAACAAGGGCTCGAAACATGGTAAATGGAACTTGGACTTTAGGTAAATTGAGGATCGGGCCCAACCTATCCTTAATGAATGATTGTTGATCGGGGTCAAAACTGACCAACCATCGGTCCAGTAACAGCATTGGATCCTTGAAAGTCTCTACTCGGGGTTCCTTGATGAGACGAGCCCATAGGCTATCGCTACTGTCCGAACTCGAGGAAATCATTTCCTGAGGATTTATAAAGACCCTATTAGGAGACAAATCCTAAATTTTTTTTAAAAAAATTTACAACTCCATTTTTTAAAAAAATTGGTCAAATCCCATGAATGAATGCATGATTTGGTAAGGTTCTATAGGTTCCCCGGTCTAGCAAATCATAAGGCTAAACCGGAGTGGGAGTCTTTTCTTGATCTAGAGGGTGGAAACCACAGCCCCCGGACCTTACTTCGAACTCCTCGCTTAGGCTCTTAAGACGGCCTGGGTTCGACCGTATCTAGCACACATTGTGTGCATAATGCAAATGCACATGTGAATGAAATGAACTAATTTAAAATCTAAATTACAGACATATATACAAAACACATACAAACATATAATTACAATATACAAAAATAAAGGATAAATTTTAAATTTTAAACTTAAGTGGCTAGCCCTCTTTTTTAAAAAAATAAGCGAGTCCCCAGTGGAGTCGCCAAGCTGTCGAGCCTGGATTTTGAAAATCATCCGGTTCATTTCCTAACCCGATTCATATTAAACCCTAACCCATTTAACATGAATCCTCGACTAGGGTTAAAAGAAATTTAATTTTTGAAAATTTTTAGGAGTCGCCACCCGATATAAATCGGGAAAAAATGAAAGCCAGGATTAATGGGTCGGTTAATCCTAACTTAGCCACTAGTCTGCGAAAAGTTTGATTTAAAAATCAAATTTTAAAAAATACCAGATATCTGAGTCGGGGGCTAACCTATTAAAACCTAAGCGGTTACCACTTTAAATTTAAAATTTAGAATTTATCCTTTTCTATACTAAAAAATTCAAACAAAACATTTATAAAACAAATATCTACAAGTTTAATCATTCATTTTTATTTTTATGTATTTTTTTTAGGATTTAAATATCAACAAACATTTGTATTTTTTTTTTAAAAAAAAAAACTTATAATATGTACAAAATGATTATTTCAAACTATCAAAACAAAATATATTTTTTCTAATTTTATTGTCGCCCCGTAGGTGCCTACGTACTCGCTAATCGAGATCAGACAAAACGTAGTTCTTTTATAAAGAACTTAGTTTGTTGATCAATTTTATATTTTTAAAATATTCTCACTTTAAGTTCATTAAATTTTGAATTTTTATGAAAACCAATTTTGATGATCCTATGATCTAATCAATTGATTTTATTTCATAAAAATATATTTTTCTAAGTTCAAAAATCATAATTTATGACAATTCATGGCTAATTTAATGCTACATGAAAATCAATTTTGATTAAACAATATTAAATATTTTCATAGTAAATTTATGAAAACATTTTTGAACAACTTTAATTATTTTCAAAGTCCATTTATGAAAATAATTTTGAAAACTTTGAGTATTATCTTCATAGAAAATTTATAAAGATAATTTTGATAAAAACTTGATTAATATCTTCATAGTAAATTTATGAAGATAAATTTTGATAAAAAAACTTGATCAATATCATGATTTAAAAAAAAAATTTATTATTCAACAACAATTTTGGTTTAAAAAATCTATTTACAATTTATTATTTTTCAAAATTAAAATCATCACATATGTACAGAACATATTCAAAATATATCACAGAATTAAAATACAAAAACAAAACATCTCATGCATCAAATATATATTTAAAGATCAATTTATGCAAATACATATTCAAAAATATCCAAAAATATCAAAAATTGCTAAAACATGTAAATTTATATTAAAAATAATTATTCTAATTTTTCTGATTTTTTACGAATTTTTATTAATTTTTTTCCTTTTTTTTATTTTCCGAAATTAAATATAATAAATAACTAATAAAATATTGCGAACTAACCTGGACCGTTGGATTTTCTCGGATCAGATCTGGAGAATCTGATCTGTAGACTAAATCTGGACCGCAGGATCTGATGACTTTCGATCTGGAGCGTTGATTGCTTTGATCGAATATGGACCGTCTGATCCTCTGATTGAATCTGGACCGTAGATCGCTTTGATCAATCTGGACCGTCTGATCCTCTGATTGGATATGGACCAAGATCTGGCTGGCTATTGACCGACGACCGACGACGACCGACGACCGACGACCGTGACCGACGACTGACCGGGTTGGATCTCGGATTTCGGGTCGGATCTTGGATACCCGTCGGGTGAAGAAGACGATGACGGTGACTTCAAGGCGTTCATCGGCCGCTCCTGGTGGTTTTCGAAGCCTGCAACCTTATCGGCCCGACGTGGATGGGGCTGCTGCGTCCGTTGGTGGTGGTGGTTCACTCCCAGAACCACCAGAAGTGGTGGTTCGTGCGGTGGTTGACGACGGCAAGTATAAAAAAAATTTTCGAAAAATTTGCAGAACTTCTAAATGCAAATTCGAGCAATTCTAAACACTATAATCAATCAAAAACACTTCCTAAATGATTCTAACACTCTTTAATTGGATCGAAATGCTCCCGATCACTTCGAATTTGCAAATTTTGCAATTCGAACACTTTCTACTCTATTTTCAGATCTCAATCTTGTAGTGTGTGTTTTTCGAAATTGAATTGTGCTTTCTGCTTGTGGGGTGATCCTATTTATAGAGTTCGAAACAATTTGTCATTTCGAAGCTTTGTAATGGTTCAATTTTTGAATCACGAATCGTTATACTTTTTCACATAAGAACAATTCAAAATTGGGACTCGATTCGTGATTGTTGATTCAAATTGATCACGAATCTTATGTTTACAGATCATGACTCCTTGATTAAGTGTATTTAATTTGATTAATTGATACAATTCGGCCAATTTTGAAATTTGAAAAATCATGTCCATTCGAATTTTTCCCAATTTTCATGACTCAATTAATGTGCCTTTTAGGATGAAATAATACACGAATTGTGTATAGATGTGATGTATCCCATGCCTAGTTTGTGTCTGTACAATTAATTTCGAAAAAACACAAAGATTCGTTGATCAAATGATGTCTCAAAGTAGATGAACCCATGTGTCTTTTGGGAAAAAAAATTGAACAAAAAGAGGCAAAATCTGCCTTGGGCTAGGATCGAACTTGGGTCCCTTTGCTCCTGTGTCCATGGTCTGAACCGTTAGGCCGTTGGCCTGTGCCTTGGTCATATAGCTAACCCATTAATACTTAAAACTAATAAAATATATATTATGTTAAGCTCAAATAATTATTTATTTTAATTTTTCTTACATATATTTTATTTACATTACTATTATTCATTTAATTATTTAATTATACATATTTTATTCCTCTATTTTTTATTTTTTTTCTATTTTCTCTTTTCTCTCTTTTTATTATACTATTGTTTATTTTTTTTATTATTATATTTTATATTTTAATGAACTCAACATGACATTAATTTATTCTAAACTTAAGCCTAATTTTTAATTGGGCAAAAATTGGGTGTCTACAGCCAATATTTATATCTGAGAAATAGTGTGGCCACATGGCATACCCATAGGACTTATTTCGGATCGAGACCCAAGATTTGTATCTAAGTTCTAAACAAGCTTGCAAAAGTATTTGGGTACAAAGTTATATTTTAGCACCGCATATCACCCTCAGACAGATGGACAATTTAAGTAGACAATTCAAACCCTAGAAGACATGTTGAGAGCATGTGTATTGGAATTCAAGGGAAGCTTGGATAATCAAATACCATTAATTGAGTTTGCTTACAATAATAGCTACCACTCGACCATTCAGATGCCACCCTACAAGGCCTTGTATGGATGTTGTTGTAGGTCACCTCTATTTTGGGATGACATAGAGAAGTTTGCCATTGGGCTAGACTTGGTAAATGATGTGGTCGATAAAGTGAGAGTCATACAGCAAAAGAGTTGAGAAGATCTAAAGAGACAAGTTCTCGAATTCTAAGTAGGTGGTCATGTGTACTTAAAAGTGAATTCGATTAAGAGTATACGAAGAGTACGCACACAATGGAAGTTGAGCCTGAGATACATTAAACCCTTTGAGATATTGGAAAGAGTTAGAGATCTAGCATATCATTTGGCTCTGCCGCCAAACCTATATGAGTGCATAATGTATTCCATATCTCGGTACTAAGGAAATATGTACCTGACCCAGAAAGGATCTTGAAGTTGGAACCCATTTAGTTAAAAGAAAACCTCACCTATGTGGAACATCTAGTGCAAAATCTTGGATAAGAAAATGCAGAAGCTGCGAAATAAGGAAATTCGGTATGTGAAAGTGTTATGGAGAAATCACGTGTTTGAGGAAGCAACCTGAGAGGCTGAGGAAGAAATTTAAAGGAAATACCCTGAGTTGTTTCAGGAAATAGATATGTAAGTTTCAGTTTTGAGGAAAAAACTTTGTTTAAGGTGCATAAGTTGTAAGCCCATATTTTCTTAGCAAACCAAACTCGATTTCGAAAATTGAAATCAATAACCGAAACCCTAAAAGAATACCTAGGGCTAGTATGGAACATAGGAATCCTAAGTTTGGCAAAACCGAGAACAAAACCCTCGAAACAAAAAAAAAATGTGTTAGCTTTATAATACAGACCTAGATAATATATTGAAACATAAAAAGATCATATTTCAAAAAAATTCATCTATTTTGAACTCGATCGGGATCTGTTTTAGAAAATCGATCCCCAATGCCCAAAAATAGAAAATTATTCCGTAGGACTCTTTAGAATCGAAATTTAATAAGGAATTCAAAAAAATATCAGAAGAATTTTTTGGTTTATAAAAACTATAGTTATAGTCATTTTTATCGTATTTTCATTACTATCGGTAATTTAATTGTCTAATCTATTTTTTTATTTCTAATCATCACTATTCACAAAGTACAACCAACCATACCTATTCATTGCATCCTTACAACCTATCTCTTACATCCGTATATCATATTTCTTACAATTTATTTTTCCAATACAATTTTATTACTTAAATTACTTAATTTAATTTTGAAACTTACAAAACACAACACACACATCTCTCTCTCCCCCATCTATCCTAGAACTAGCGCCCCAACCTCGTGCCTCCCCCTCTTTTACTTCTCCAATTTTTTTTATTTTCTTTCATGTATTTAATTACGCAAACCCTAATTCTATTTTTTATATAAACCCCTTTATACCTTTCACTTTACACTTTCTTTCTTTCTTCACTAAATCAAACTTTTGAAATCTTTTTTTTCTCTCCTCTCTCTTCCCTCTTTGTTACCATGAGTCCCCTCTCTCCACACATACACACACATAAATTTTTCTTCAAGTGTTTTTGTTCCAAACACTCAATAGGTGATAGATCTAAACTCTACCACAAATAAAAACATGTAATGGCAAGATCATACATGTGTGATTCCACCAAAATCCCAATAAGCTTTATGCAAGGGTTGTGAAAACACTTGAACATGATGTTCATGCCATTACGATGTTGTGGATCTATTTATTTAAGTTGTTTTGCTATGTTTTTGTTGTATTATTGCTATATATTTTCATATTGATATTTTTGTGAATATATCTTGCTACTAACCTCATCACCATAATGTTTTATCCAGTACATAATACAAATGTCATCATATATCTATTTTTTTAGTATATAAATGCCATAATATTTTTTTATGTGAATAAAAGACTTGTAGTACGATGGTATTAATGAGGATGTTGCCAAAAGCTCAAGATCTATTTTTGTTTCCATCAAGAACAAATTTTTAAATTCGGATTTAAAGAGGCACCCATTTTGAAAACCTATTTTCCAACTCTAAAATGAGGATTTTATATAAAATATGAAAGGCTTATGGAATAGATATCATAAATGAATGATTTTGATGAGTTAAATCAAGTTTTACTAAGATATTTTCAAAATAAGAAAAGTTTACAAAAGTGAAGTTAGAACTTTTTTGATGAGTTAAATATAGTTTTACTAAGAGATATTTCAAAATAAAAAAAGTTTACAAAAGTTAAGTTAGAACTTTGTCTCAACTTCAACAACAACATAAAATTCGCAACTAGGAGGACTTAATCTCTAGACACCTATTTTCCAACCCCAAAATAAGAGTTTTACTAAAAAAATGGAAGTCTTAAGGAATAGGTTTGATTAGGAGTTAATTTTAGAAAGATTAAATGAGTTTTACCCAAGAAATAACCTCAAAACAAATTAACAAAAATTCGAATTTGGAAGGGAACCATATTTAAACACCTATTTTCAAATTCTAAAATGAGGATTTTAATTGAGAAATGGAAGCCTGTAGGAATAGGTATAGTAAGGATTTAATTGCAACAAGAACAAGTGAATTTTATCAAAGAATACTTGTAAAAGAAAAGAGAAGTTTCAACACAAAAATCAAACTCTATTTTCATCACCAACAATTCTTGCAAAATTTGTATCTAGGCAAGAGCCCTATTTAAACATCCTTTTTCTAACTCCTAAATGAAGAAATTTCTTAAATTAATGAGGGTAATAGGCATATAGGTCATCAAGGCTTTATTTTAGCAAAAATAAAGATGATTTTTCAAAAAACAAAACTAATTTTTCTAAATCAAGTATTCTTGAAGTTTTCTCAAAGTAAAATTTATCTAAAAATTCTTTTAACTAAGTATCATAAAAACATACATATAGATAGCTCATAACATCTCATTCATGATACTAACTTGTTGACATTGCTTGTACATTAAATATATATGGTAGAAACAATGTAACTTTCACAAAACAATTTCGGAAACATGATCCTTAGCCCGAACTCTTTGAGATCTAAAAGTTTTCAAAACTTAGGAATAACATTAGAATTAGATAAAACTTTCAAAGTAGATAGAAATCGACTGCTTGTTTGCGAAATTCCGAATTAAAATGACCAAATTATGATTGTTTTAAGTTAAAATTCCACTAAACACAAAAATTACGACTTGAAAGTTTCTATTGATAAGTTGGAGTTAGTTATGGTTTGAAATACTCATTTGGGTATTTCTTTCATTTAGGTGACTTCGAATCGGAGGATTCTTTACCCTTGGATTATTACAAATAGAGACTGGAGACCATGGTTGTGTGAGTCATACTTCCTATTTACGATTCCTTATTGTGCTTGTAGTTCGTAGTTGCATTAGAACAATAGGCAAAGATAAAAATGAAAATGCATGATAGGCAATTATGGGATTTTGTATGCTTTCATGATGTATTGAGAAAAATGTGATAAGTATATCGAAACTGAGTGATTGATTGATGTATGTGTAATGCCCTAACCTATTGGCATTATAACCCGCCACGTGTCCTCTCTTGATTAGGACATGCTAAGGCTATAATTTCCACACATAACCTGAATAACACCCGAATAACTCACAAAGTATAAAATAAGACATGTGGTCCTCATAAATAAATCATATGATAAGAATATAATCTCCATAATCAGCAAACTGGACATTGTTGACATAACTACAGGTCAACAAGTTATACCATACTCTAAAACTATCACTATATGAAAACTCCAAATACAACTTAAAACTCAATGAACAAAATATAAATCAGACATAAAAAGTCTTCTGTGATCCATCATATATCATCTATGACTATACAACTAGTCATCAGCAGGGTAGTCAGGACCGCTAACGCCATCCCCATCCTCATAGATAATATCAAAACCCGATAGATCATATATCACGCTATCATCACCTGTACCTGAAATATAATAGAATGAGCGGCAAAGCCCAGTACGATAATATCTAATCCAGTTCAAGCAAGATTATGCACAAACAACATGTATAAATAAATGCAACTAAACTAAATGCATACAACAGTTTATTATCTATTTTAGTCCAGCAAAACAACACAGTTCAGAATCTAATATACATAAATCCTGAACCCAGAGTAACTCAGACTCTGCTATAAAAACATCCAACTAATTTGAAAATAGGTAATCATATATACATATATGGATGAGTGGGTACTCCCTAAACATCCCAATTCCTGAACACCTAAATTCTACCGGAATCATTTCTTAGCACGAGTCCACTCGGGACAACCTCACACTAAGATCATCAGGGTGCCTCACCAGTATCATTGTCTGCTAAGTCTCTACTGGTCAAAGCCAACCACAACCAGACAGACAATCATTAAGCTGAATATTTATTAAGTTTATTATGCAATTCTGTTCCTACATCCATTCACAAGAATTCTAATCTACAAGCACATACAACAAACAATGGATTGGTCGTACCTTTCTAAATTTCAGGAATCCAAATAAAATCCTCAGAATTTGATACCAACAACACAAAGTCAACCCAATCTCCTCCAACTCCTATATTCACATCAGCAACAATTCCAAATGTCCATGTTATAATGTGTGTGTATATATAAATATATATATATCAACAGACGTGATCGCAAAATCTTAACATAAAAAAACCTATCTAAACTAACCTGATATAGAAATTCTCAAACTCGATCTATACTGATCAATAACCCCAAGCACTTCTAATGATATCAAATAACGAATATTTGAAATCCTTAAATCAGAATCTTCACGAAAACCCTATAAAACATATCATATGATCAACATTGTAATATCAAGGCTATCCAATTTTGTATAAAAGGATTCAAAACTTATACTTACTATTATGGAACGTATAATACTTGTTTCTCCTCTTCCTATTCTGATCAAAACATGAGCTAGGGTTTATTCTTCAAAATCCTTCATGAAACATTTCATCCAAACCATAAGATACTTATACAATTTTGTATATAATCCAAATGAGAAGGTTAAGATCACTTACTTTTAATTTGTAACACCTTCCTATTGATTCTCCAGGCCTAGATCACTAAGAACGCTTCAGAACTCTCTCATACGAAGGGGAAACGATATAAGGAAAAGTCTGCCGAAAATGATTTTCGCATCTCGTATTTATAGAAATTTGGTCATACACCGGCGGTGTACCTGCAGATTTTGCCGGCTTACTATACGCTGGCCAGATCTACACGAAGGCTGGCAGCGTTCATCGGGGCTTTGATTCCCAGAATTCAAATCATCCCTTCATACGCCGACAAATCTTAGACCTACGCCGGCGGCTTTCATGCCGGTGTAGAAAAGAAACCCTATGAACGTCGGCAGCTTTCCTCCCAGCGTTAAGAAAAACGCTACTGTTCCCATCCTACGCAGTCTATACACCAGCGGCGTAGATTCTCCAGGAGACGGCGTACAATCTGTTACAAAGTACGCTGGAAATTTTAAAACCTAGGCCGACGGCGTTTTTCTTCAGGGATGCCGGTCTTCATTGCAGAAATTAAGAAAATTGTTCCAAATTGTTGCCAATCTTAATCAAGTCTTTATCATATGAACACAATACAATTGTATTTCAACTTTAACCATAAAACCTTCTTGTTTAATATCCTTTGACTCTTTGACCCTTCAATTTCCATAACAGTGCTTAGAAACAAAAAGACACGAAACCCTTCAATTCTTGTAACAGCACAGGAAACGAAAAGACACCTCATGTATTATATGCCTGCCATATAATGCACATAAATAAAACTTATAAGGATGGACTATAAAACCCTCTTATTTTTCAGCATATGACAACTTTTGCCCTTTATCATAATTTATTGAAGATTTACTATTTTTAAAGACTTGTTGACTATCATCAATGTGAGGGTTGATAATAATATCTCATTTTTTAGGGTTGACTATAGAACCCTCTTATTTTATAACAAATAACAAACTTGCCCTTCTTTATAAAATATTTATCTTTACAGTATGTCCACATGCCATGATTTTGATTGTTTGCGAATTGTTTGGTCACCTATGAAATCGTATTAATTATTATCCGGATTAATAAGTAACATGGACATAATCACTTCACATTGGGGATGGCGCATTTAATCATGTTGGTTATCCGTGATCCATAAAGGGTATGAATGAAATGGGTTGCCCATGAGCCATAAAATGGTACAGTTAATGGGTTACCCATAAGCCACAAAATGAAATAGTATTTCAAAGTTAGTACCGTAGGATTCATTAACTCGCTAACCTCGAATAGAGGGCATAAATCCATTCAATATATGATTTCCGATTGATCATATGTCTTGTATGCCCATGTTGTTGTTGCATTTCATATGGATGATAAAACAACTTGATTGTATGAAATTGTTGAATACATATATTCCAGAAGTATTTACCCACTAAAGTAGCGTAGCTTATACCCCTACAGCTTTTGTTGTTGCAGTTTCCATATCTGTGGTTGCGACCCAGGAATTGGCCAACTCAGGTGAAGCAAGAATAGGAGTTTCCCCTAGAAGTTTATGTTTAACTTTTGTATAAAATTCCATAGGAAACCTTAAATGTTCGAGCTAATGTCAAAAACTATTACCTGGACTTATTATTCTTTTACTGGGGAATGCCCCCTTAGTATTTTGTAAATGATCATGAATATCTGTGGTTTGTATTTTTATGCTTTTTCTATCAAATTAAACTATCTATCTCCAATTGTGCAAGTATTCTATTACCGTAAGGGAATGCCTTGCATCTAATACAAGACTTTTGAATGACTATGGCTGTGATTTCTAAGTCTAGTATTGTACGCGATAAACTGTTATGTTTAGGGTATTCTTTGGGGCGTGGCAGTATCGCTAGTAATAAAAATATGAGTAAAAAAGTTATATATGATTTTTTTAGTTATCGAAAAAATTCTAAAACTAATACATTATGAATCCTCATATAATTACGAGTCTAATGGTGCTATCAAAATATTTTTACCATTATGTGCGTCCGAGCTCTAATTTTGAAAACCGATCCCGTTCAGGTACGAAACGAACTTAATTTTGGCAAATCTGATCTTCTTATGTTCTAATATATTATTATGGATTATAATCTATAATTATCTCAATTTTATTATTCTAGAGTTAAGAGCGTGAGATTACCAAATCTAAATACATTGCTTTGACTTGTATGGTTATTAGGATTTTTGTTTGATTTCTGGTTGTTAAAGATTAATAAAACTATAGGAAAAATCTAAGGGCTTATAGAGTAGATATTGTTTCTATTCTACTTAGTTTGTTGATTGTTACTTTGATCATGGAATCAAATGCTCGTGATTTGAGGATAGCTACTTAAAATGTGAATAATAAAATACGGATTCTACTAGCAGGTATACTGGATCTGATCAAGTAATACAAAAGTGAGTAGAGTATTGTTCCCACAAGGATCAATTTAACTACAAGATCGATATTAGCTTTAACTAATATTTAGGTAATCGAATTGTAGCAATATAAACTAATTATCTAACTATTGATGAATACAATGAGATTATTAGAGAGATATATATCAGAATAATGTGGGAAGGAAAAGAATGCACCTTAACATTGCTAATCAAATTGAAATCATATTATATTGATAATTAGACTTATGAATATTCATATGAAATTGTCAAGTTCTAAAACTTGAAATCAAGTTTTAAGATCTTATAAACCACAAAATAACCTAATAGCTTCCACTAAATAAATTACCAGTGACATCTTACTCACAATTATAAATCTCTTGATTCTACAATTGACTAATGATTTAAATTAACTTCTCCTAATTCCTTAGTGAGAAATCAACCTAAAAACATTGCATAAATCTCATCAGACAATTTCTAAATCAGATTAAACTCTGCCACTTTGGCAATTGTTGTTTAACCTTTATTCATGAATTCCTATGAACCTTAATTTCCCTTCCGAGTTATCAAGATTTTTACAAATCAAATTCCAAATAGAAATAAGATGAATGACAGGAATTCAATATGAGTATTTCATAACCCTAACAATCATAAAATACAATTTCAAGAATCATATTAGCATGCTTAAGGCTTCATCAACTTCCCACAATAGAAATTTAGCTACTTATGGATAATGATTCACAAATCAGATAAGAAAATGCAATTGAATTCATATTGAAAAGCAAAATCAAACAATTGAATTTCATAAGAATAAAATCAAATAGCACTAATTCAATTGACAAGGTCTTCAATTGCAAGATCTTTACAAAACTCCAAACTGATCTCTCTCTCTCTCTCTCTCTCTCTCTCTCTCTCTCTCTCTCTCTCTCTCTCTAACAAAGGAATGAAAGATAATCTATTTTTTTAATCTTTTTTTGTATTTTTTTTTCGTGTGTTTCAAAGTGAAGGAGACCCTAGAATATATAGACAAAACTCCCGACGTTTCATCTAATTTTTGCAATTACAAAAAGTACGCCAGTAGTTGCACTTTCTACGCCGGCGGCGTAGAGACGGCGTACTCTCATACATCGCTTGAACATTGGTGGCTTTGGATTCGGCGTTAAAGATTTGAATTATGTGGATGACCTACTCTATTTAAACACCGGTGGTGTAGGGTTTTGAAATGTCGTTGTAAAGGGAAAACATAGAAGACTGGCCAGATCCACTTTCTAAGCTGGGCGTGCAGGTGGCAGCCTTTAAAAATTCAATTCTATGGATGCTCAAGGCCATCTCAAACCCGGCGGCGTTGATTTCTAGAAAGTCGGCGTTGGATGAAAATTGCAGAAGCTAGCTTTCCCTTCTTCTACATTGGTAGTGTTGAGCCAGTGCTTGATTTTTATTTTCTGATCTTCATCCTACACTGCCTCAAGGGGGCGGCGTAAATGACAATTGTACCGGCTTTTGAATACTTGAATTTGTTTCAAACAAAGCTTGGATGAAAGCCGGCAGCTTAGAGATAGTGTTGGCCTCTAGGCCGACTGTACTTCAGCGGCTTAGACTCAACAAAAGTCGGCATACCCCCTAAGATTCTTCAATTTCATCTCAAACTTCCTTATTTTGCTTTCCTTTGTTTAATTTAGAGCTGAAAACATGAATTTAAACAATCCAAGTACCCATTCTAGCAATTTTCATAAAATTCAAGACAAATTAATCACTAATTTCTTAATAAAAGTTTTGTGGAATATGTCTTATCAACTCCTCCACACTTGAACTTTTGCTTGTGCTCAAGCAAAACAATTAAGAACAAAACTTTTGAAATCTGTCATTGATAGTACAATTTTTCCAATTCTAGCATCAATTCTTTTCTTTTAACTTGCTTTTCTTGTACCTATTACTCTAACCATACTAGTTTCTTGTAATTAGAGTACTTTAATCAAAATTAAGGAGCTAATCCAGACAAAAAAAAATTTAATCTCAATTTTTAACAAAAGAACATTCTATTCAAAAGTAGATACACAATCCACTAAGGAAAAATACTTATTTAGATTTCACTGGACTTTTAGCTTACATATACTCTTAGTAACACCAAATGAAAGCATGTGGTATCTACTTTTTCCTTAGATTTTCTCCTTCTTTATTACAAGTCTCCTTTCATTTGAATCTTTGCATTCATTTTTCTTTTCTTTTTCATAAACACATTTATTTTCTTTTTAGGAGGTTTTTGTCTCCATCTTTATGTCTTTCAAAGTTCAAAAATTGAACTTCTGTCTTTCCTCCCTTCTCGTTATAGTGAGTTCATTGAGTCGGTACATCCTGGGTTCATCACCCAAGTGACTAGGTTTCAAAATACCCCTAAAACTCTTCCTCACTTTAACATTCAAGTTCAGATACTCACGACTCAAATTTTTAAGTCAAAGGAGTAGAGGTTATGCTTGTTTTTTTTTTTTTAATGCAATAACAAATCTAAGACTTATTTTTATAAAGGATCACTAAGTTAAAAGTTTCATTTACCTCTTTCACTAAGTGTTATAAAGTTATAACCACAACTCAAAGAGTATATACAAACTAAAATTTCCTAGAAGTAAACCTGTTTATTTTTCACAAAAGCACTTGACCGACTCTCAAATTTCTAATTCTAAAGTTAAAACTAAAGTAAACTTGTTCCTTAAGGATTTTAAAACTTAATTTCAACTAAGTAAACCAGTCATAACAGCAGGTGAGTAAGGTACTTTAGTAAGTTATTCTTATTGTTTCTTTGTTTGATCGAATGCTATCAATCAATACTTTGTACTATCATTAAATTTCAAGAGATTTTTAAAAACTTTTGGTAGAATTTTTCCATATATTGCTCTAAGACCAAAACTCTAAGGTGGTTATTTCACTCTAATAAATCCTGCAGATGTCCTATATACTAGCAATTCAAACACAACAGTTCAAACATCCAGATCAATTTCACAACTTCATTCAAATCATTCATTCTCCAGCAATTATCTCTTCCCTTTTACTGTAATCAAACATTGTCGTCACTATTTCTCAACAATCTTCATTTATAGGTAAGGAATAAAAAGTGCAAGAAAAAGAAATTGGTACTTTCCTGATTTCATTCTTTTCAAAGTCATCAAAAATGTCAGTGCAAGAGAGAGTTTTGCTTTGTTTTCTGCTCTGTAATCACTACAAAAGAAAAATAAAAGCAAAAATGAAGAGCTATCTACTAAGATAAGTACATATCACAGTAAGTCTACCTACAAGGACTTGGGTGCTCATAATAAGTACAGGCTAATATGAAAAATAAGAAACAAATAACAACAAATAAGAGCTAGTAGGGTCTCTAGCTCTCTGGCCTTAGGCTAGATTTGTTGGTGTGCTCCACGCTAACTCTATTGGTATCCTCTAGGCTAGCTGTGGGAGTGTGCTCCGAGCAGGGTCTAGACTCTGAAGAAGTCTCATAATTCAATTCATCCCCAACTGCTTGGTTGATGTAGCAGATAGCAGATTTCACTGCTTTGAAGATCATGCTTCGAAATTTCTTGTTCTTCTTAATCTCCTTATCCTGTCTATCCCGGAGGTCTTGATTCTACTTCTTGAGATCTTGAATATCCAGCCTAAGCTGGTCCATATCTATCAGATGAAGTACCAGGAGGAAGAGGAGGAGTAGAAGATGATGGGATGTTAGTAAAAGCTGCTGGAGGCTGAATATCTTGATCTTGAATCTCATTTGTTGCCTACTGAACTCATCCAGGGGCTTTGAAAAGTCCCCAGCCTCTAAATGGAGCAGATGAGATCTTCTAGCTATCAATTCTTTCATCACCAACTGGTTCTTCAAAAATCCCCATTCCTTAGTTTAGTGATGTAGCCTCCACAAAACAAGAACTTGGTCCTGGTATCATCAGCTTGCCTAAATACAAAATTTGCTACTTCTACTCCCAAGTCAATTCTGTAGCCTAAAATCAAGCTATATAAATAAAACATGTCAAAACTAGTTACCTTGCTGTGACTAGTTTTCTTGCAACTCAGGGTGTGTGCAAGAATGTGGTGTAGCAATTTGTGTTCCACTTTCTGAAAAGTGGAGGCAAGTGACTTGGATGGTATAAATGGATCTGGCAGAGGGTGAACCATCTTTGCCCAATAAGTTTCTTGATCCATCTCATTCTCTCCCTTTGGCCATGAATTTGGTAACTCATAATTCTCTTGAATATCATCATATAGGCCAAGTACTATACCCATCCTTTTCAATTCAATCTTCTTGACCTCCCCAAAGACTTGAAAGGTAATAGTGGAATTCTCCTTATCTGGATCTCTCTTTAGAGTTGAGAGAAACTCAATTGTTAAATTTTTATAAGCCAATTCTCTCAACTCAAACAACCTTCTCCATGCTCCATTCTAGATTAAATTCTAAATAGTATCTTGAATTCCAAATTCCTCCAGTAAACTCCAATCCAAATATTGACTATTCAGAAAGTCCATCTTCATCAACAGTTTCTTTCTATCCTTAGCATATTGTTGACTAGAAAGTAAATTTGTAGTTCGTGAACCAGATGAAGAAGCTTCAACTGTCTTTTGCTTCTTTTGCTTTGGTGCCATTCCTGCAAAAATATTAATCATAATTACAAAAGGAAATCACCACTTACAATATATTAATATCAAAATTGTGTTTAAGATAAAGCCTAAATCTAGTGAATCATGTCATAACATTAAAGAACAAGGCTTAGCACAATTCTCATTCTAATAATCCTAGAGTAATTTGGTTGAATGCACTCATAATATATGCCTAATACATGTCACAACATGAGTTTAAACAAATCTAGGATCCTAGCCATATCAAACTATGAAGCATATGGCATGGAATTGGTGTTGACAAATCTATACTTGCAAAATGGAATTAAAGCTGGCAACCTAGACTAGCCAACTTAGAATTGAACGTTAGGAATTCAAAGTTCACTAAGAGAAGTGTAAGTTATGATTATAAAAAATTATTTTAAACACTTTTAAACCTTATTTTATTTTCAAAATTTGCACAAATTCAAATTCCTAAGTCCAAATTGGAGTAATTAAACCAACTGGAGCCAAATCACAGTATAGAAAACCATTTTATTCATCCAATTTTATTAAAAACACAAAAGCCCCAAATTTCGAATTTCAAATCAAATTTGTCAATTAAGAACCCTAATTCACACATAGACTACAATTCATGAATCAATATATCAGCAGCTGTAATCAACATGCAAGGAGCTCAAATCCAACTCCAAAAATTCATCCAACACATTCAATCCTCTAAATCCCATCTAAATCCGAATCAGTCGACCCATCCACCAATTTCTACAAGCCAATTCTCTTATTAATAGATTTAAAGCATATATGAGAACAATTGCATTAGAGAACAAATAAAAAGCAGTAGTTTAGGAGACTTACTTGATCACGATTGAATCCAAGTGAGTGGGAGGAGGAATTTATTGAGAGGGTGTAAGGGAGAGTTGAGAGCGTGTGAGAGTGAGAGTGAATTAGAGAGAAATGAGGAAGAGAGAAAGAGATACCTGTTAAAAATTGAATTTGCAGAACAAACGCCGGCATATTTATCGACTATGCCGGCAGCATAGACACTGGTGTATCAAAATTTAATTCTTACCAAGAGCGAATGGCCGGCGGCTTTCCCATGTTTACTGCCGACGTACAGGTCTACGCCGGCTAAAGCGCTAGCGACGTTAAAACCCAAGTGCCAACTTTGGTCAGGGTTAAATACCCTTAAAAAATGATAATTATGTCGCCTTAAAAACTGGCAGCGTAAATTTGAGTCGATGTTCTGATTAATTTGGCTTTGTTTACAAATGCTGGCTTTAAGCCGGTGGCCTTGAATTTCCAAGTGCCAGCGTTCAACTTTTCTTTTTTTTTTTTTTGAAAAGCAATCTCTAAGCATAAAGCTCTAATAACAAAAATTTAGTACTCAAAAATTAGAATACTTACCTTCTTATTCCTTGGAGCTTTCCCAATTTGACCAAATTGTTCCTCATTCTCTCTTTCTTATGAACTTGCATCTCCCTTGTCAGTTAAAAACTCAATTTTCCTCTTTTACTTTGATCTGTACATGCTAAAAACTAAGTTAGCAAAAACAAAACAAAAATACTACTTTAAGTTAAACATGGATTGCCTCCCAAGAAGCGCTTAGTTTAGAGTCGCTTAGCCCAACTTTCTCAATTCTTTTCATGGTTCCTTAAGATTTATGACAATGGTAGCACTATCGTGGTTTTCCTCTTCATAATAGTGTTTGAGCAAATGTCCATTTATCTTGAAAGTCCGATTATCATTAGTTTTCAATTCCACTGCACCGTAGGGAAATATTTTCAATTTCAAACGGTCCTAATCATCTTGACCTTAACTTTCCTGGAAATAACTTCAAACGAGAGTTATAAAGTAAATCTTTTTTTCCAGGCAAAAACTCTCGTTTGATAAAGTTTCTATCATGCCATTTCTTTGCTCGTTCCTTGTAGATAAGCATTCTCATAAGCTTCATCCCTCCATTCAATCAATTGATTTAATTGAAGTAATCTCTTCTCACCTGCTGCTTTTTCATCAAAATTTAGGAATTTTATGGTCCAATATGCCTTATGCTCAAGCTCTACAGGAAGATGACATGATTTACCAAAAACAATCTTAAATGGGGATATTCCAATAGGGGTTTTAAAAGCAGTTCTATAAGCCCATAATGTATCATCTAATTTTGAAGACCAATCTTTTCTAGATGCATTAACAGTTTTCTCCAAAATTCTTTTGATCTCCCTATTGGATACCTCAACTTGTCCACTGGTTTGTAGATGATAAGGGGAGCAATTTTATGTGTAACTCCATACTTGGACAAAAGTTTTTCAAATTTCTTGTTACAAAAATGTGACCCCATCACTAATAATAGCTCTAGACACCCCAAATCTGGTAAAAATATTCTTTTTCAAAAATCTTAAAACTACTCGGGCATCATTTGTTTATAAAGCAACAGCTTTAACCCATTTTGAAACATAATCTATTACCATAAGTATATATTTGTTTGAAAAGGATGAGGGAAAAGGACCCATGAAGTCAATTCCCCATACATCGAAAAGTTCAATTACCAAGATGTTGTTTTATGGTAATTCATGTTTCTTAGATATGTTTCCAGTCCTTTGATAATGAGCACATGACATAATGTATTTCCTCCAATCGCTAAACAAATTAGGACAGTAAAAACCAGATGATTATACTTTAGCTACAGTCCTTTGAAGACCAAAATGACCTCCTACTTCCTTTGAATGCAATGTTCAATTATGCTAAGCTATTCAGATTCAGGCACATATCGCCTAATTACTTGGTCAACACATTTTTTCAAACAAATATGGTTCATCCCAAAAGTAATTTTTCACATCATACAAAACTTT